>SNQJ01S0001718.1:204971-234313 GCA_010110895.2 Picea sitchensis
CACTCAACCAAAAGGAGGTCTGAGTAAGTGGTTTCACCCATGACATGTGTCACCATATGGTGAACTCGGACCCACCCCTCCCAATACCAATTACCACTCCAGGAGGGTCTGAAAACCACCTTCCCCCCTCAAAAACTGTCTTCCCCAAATTAAAACTGTTTTTCGCCAGTTTTACCAATTTGTCTTCCGAGAGCGATTCCGGAAAAACGGGAATGAATTTTGAAAATACAAGAGAAATTTTTGTTCAACTTCGGATGAAGAACAATAACCTCTCCCATATTTTACACAGGTTCCAATAGTTGGGAGCATCGAAGCCATCTCTGAGCCCCATTTTTCAGTTTTCCGTTTTTTCCTATTTTGGTCACGATCTTGCGGCAGCTATTTCGGTGATATGGAAATCAATTTAGAAAAATTGAAAGAGGTTTTTGTTCAGGACGGACTCATATACAATAACCTCTTTCAATTTTCACACAACTATCATTTTTCGAGAGATCTGAATGTCTGAGTTGACCCCTTTTTTTAGCAGTTTGCTCGTCTTTCATGGCTGACAGTTCAAGATTTTCAAGGATTTGTTTCTATTTTTGGTTGAGGTGGTTGAATTTGACCTCCTGAGCCTGGGGGAGAGTCTGTTCTATATATTGTAATAAGTCAAATGTGCAATGGTTGATCAGTTAGGGACCATGATTTATTTTTTGTAAAACAACTCACAGAGCCTCTTTAAATCAAATTTCAGTGATACCAATCAAGCTTTCAGGATTCCTATGGCATATATTTTTTGGTGAAGTGTCTCTTATGTAATTTGTTTTCCCTTTCACATATTGTTTTTTCTGAATTATTCAACAGAAGATTACGATCAGAATTTTTTTTTAAATACACTATGTTTCTAGATTTGGATAATTTCTATGTTTTCTACTAGATGGTTAGTTTCATAATTCTTAATTGCTCTGATGCAATCCTATGTCATCACATTTTCTTTCATGTCATCTAACAATTTCAAATAATCCAACAAGATGCATATCCTGTCCTGTGAGTTTTTCCTGTAGAAATTGTCTTGATTGGATCAGGCCTCTTTGACTCCATTGCCCAATGGACCTCCTTTCATGTTCCAGCCAACCAATTTTAAAAACCAAACCTTTGTATAGTAATAACTAGCCTAAAATTCCCAGCAAACAAAGCTAGATGAGACAGAGAAATCCCTCTCTGAGTCTTGGAGGGCTAGATCCAGGACTCCAAGTGGTTTGATGTTACCTCAGTGATTGCCTCCTCAGCCTTGGGAAAATTAGAGAGTGCTAACACCATTATCCATGTTGAAAACAAAAATCAATCTTCTCAGTTGGGAGGAGAAAGAGAAATAAGATTTTGGACTCTTCATTCTACATGAGAAAAGAAAAAATGTGGAAATGAAAATAAGGGAAGAACAAATATGAAACTTGGCTCCGCACTCTGCACTGGATGCGGCAATGTGAGAATGTGGAGACTCAACCATGATGAGAAAGAGAAACAAGACTCTTTGCATTCTACATTCTACATGTGAAATGTGAAAATACAGATAAGGGAAGAACAACTTGAAAACTTGGCTCCACACTCTGCACCAAATGCGACGATGCAAGAATGTGGGAACTCAGCCATGAAGAGAAAGAGAAACAAGACTCTCCACATTCCACACTCCACATGCAGAATGTAGTAATGTAGATAAAGGAAGAGCAACTCAAAACTTGGCTTCGCACTCCACACTAGATGTGGCGATGCAAGAATGGAGGGACTCAACCATGGGAAGAAAGAGCAACAAGATTCTTTGCATTCTGCATTCTACATGAGAAATGTGGAAATGAAAAAATATAAATAAAGAAAGAATAACTCATAAACTCAGCTCTACACTTTCCACCAGATGTGGCAATGTAGTAATGTGAGAACTTGGCCATGGGGGAAAAAGCAACAAGACACCCTGCTTTCTACATTCTGCATTTGGAATGCAGAAATGTAAAAATGTAGAATATAAGAGAATAAGAATTGTTATTAACTTCCTATTTTTATATCTAGATCACATAATCAAGATAGATATACTATTATTATTATCGAATTTGTTAATATCGAAGACCAACACAGGCAAAATCTTAAAAGGATTGATAGATAACCTGTCAAGAATGTACTTTTTGCATACTAATTATTATATGTGTAGCTAATTGTTATTTTTAAAATCATGATATGAAAAGGCATAATATATGTGAACATAATATAAAAATCAATATATATGTCAAATATACATCTCAAGTCAAATATAAATATCATATATACATGTAAAATATACATCACAACAATCAAATATACACATGTCAACAAATACTATAAGCTAGGTCTGCCACCTAAGATAGAGGCATCAATACCTTCACCACCAATGTCAGTGGAATTAGTACCTTCAATAGATAAAAATGTAGAATGTAGCATCTGATATATCTCTTCACTAGAAACTATATCACATGATGTGACCATAGCGTCTATAGCATCAATAGTGAGTGTAGTGGGTAGAAATTAGTCAGTTAGTCGCTAGAGGAGATGGTGGTTAGTTGGATGCTAGAGGAGGATATGGAGGTCAGTCAACTACTGGAGGAGGAGGAGATGATGGTCAGTCTACTTGTGCATGAGATGGAGAAGGTGGAGGAGATGGTGATCGATCTACTCATGTAGGAGATGGAAGAGGTGGAGGAGTTGGTGGTCATTCTATTGATGTTTGTAGCATTAGACAAGTATTTTTTCACAAGTCTAAGTGTCTAGACATGTGGAAGTCATCCAAATCCTTCTACCTTGAGTCTTTACTTTAATTAAAGGAATTATTAAAGTAAAGTGATTTTATTAGTGAGTTGAGTTTGATTTAAATAAATTCTTTAATAAGCATTAGTGAATTAAATAATAGATATTGATATTGAGTGAGGTGAGAAGGAATATCAACTATCAAGCACTTTGGAGATTAGGGTTAGGTCATAACTCAATATTATAAAAGAAAGACTAGGGTGAAGGAGGAAGACGCATATATGATACAATGATACAAAGTAGAGAAGCACTTTTTCTTAGAGGATTGGATCATGAAGGATTGTGATTCAAGGAGATCTTGGATAGGTGGAGAAGGAATTCCATCCAGAGATCAGTTTAGGGAGAAGATAGAACAGAGGCAGTTGCAAGTGGGTTTAAGTAGATTAGAGCCATAGAAGTAGGGTCATGTCATGCAGATTTTTTGTATAGTCTTTGAGTGTGTGTACATGGGTTTCAGTGGAGACAGACGCGTATATGTGAATTTTCTTAAGGAAAGGTGTGTACATCTCGAGAAACATGAAAATTTGAGGTCTAACAGCAGATTAGGAGTTTTTAGGGTTTATAGGTACTTTCTATATTTTTATGTATTTCTCTATGGGACATTTTCCCAGGTACGAGAGCCCTTGTTAGCTTTGAAGTTATTTGAATGATAAGATTAGTTGATGGGAAGAATATATTTGTGTATTGTGTATGATATTTTGGTTTTGAGTATTGCTTCTACTATCTTTATTTGAGTTGAATATTCTAGCAGTGTATGTTGTTTTGTGAGTTGTTAATTTGATTTACAGTAAGGAAATCACTAGATAACAAGGTACCTAGGTGTCGGAGTAAGGATTTCAACATGGTATCAGAGAAGTTGCTCTGAAAGGAAGATAGATCTCATATCTATAGAAGTTGATAGCAGATCTATTAGATCTGTAAGAGATCTTAGTAGATCCATAACCAATAGTTAGAAATCAAGGGTTGGATTTCAAGGAAACAACAGTAATGAGGCAGAACTACGGTTTTGTAGTCGTATGGAGTTGTATGTAGATTGAAGAAGGAATTTTCAAGTAGATACATGGGTTTATTTAGAGACATTTTCTTATATGTAGGTTGCAATAAGTAAAGGTGTATACATACGCAAGTTTCAGTAGTGATAGGCACATACAAGTTTGTACATGTTAGTATGGGGGAAGTTTCAGCAATAGGTTATTTCTAGGGAAGTTTATCAGGTCTAAGGGATGGCATTAGCAAGTCTTAGAGTTGAAGACATATTGGATGAAGTGTCCAAATTCCTATCTTGGAAAGTAAGGGTTACTTTGGCATTAAAGGAGTATGACCTTTGGGAGTTAGTAGACAAAGTAGTTGTTCCATCGACAAATCCGACAACTTTGGAAACTCACGAGAAGAAGAATATCAAAGATGAGAGGGTCATCTTGGATTCATTAAAGGATCATCGAATTCCTCAACTGTCTAAGAAGAAGACGGCATAAGAGATGTTTGATGCCTTGGTAGGTTTATTCCAGAGCACTAACATGAAGAGGAAGATGGTCTTAAGAAATAAAATCAGATTTGCGCAAATGTCTAGATTTGACAATGTTACCATCTATCTCATGAGTATCACACAGGTACGTGATCATCTTGCAGCCATAGGGGAGAAAATGGATGAAGTATATCTTGTGATTGTGGCATTGAATGGTCTCCCAAAGTATTAGGAACCATTTTTCAAGGGAGTCTATGCTCAGGAAAATCTCCCATATTAGTAGAGGCTTTTAGATGATTTCATCCAGGAAGAGACTTGGGAGGAGTTCAAAAGTAGAAAGCAGAGAAGTAGTGATGAGAAATTGGCTTTTGTCATCAAGACAAGGAAGGTTAAAGGAAACGTTTCCAACAATAAGGGTAACATTGATGGAGGATCATCACAGTCGGGGAAGAAGAAGGACTTGATTAAAATCAAGTGCTTCTTATTTCATAAGAATGGACATGATGCATCTCAGTGTTCAGTGAAGAAGAAGGGAAAAGGAAAGATGTAGATAGTAGCATCAATAGAGATGAAACTAAATGAGTTTGCAGTGAAGTTTGAGAAGGATGTATCACTAGTTTTTTTCCTTTCTACCAGCACAGCTATTAGGAGTGCATGGTACTTGGATAGTGGTATATCTCTTCATATGGCAGAAGCACGAGAGTTATTTAGCAGTCTGAAAGAGAGGGACCCAGATGTTAATTTGGAGCTTGGTGATGATGCCAAGTATACAGTGAAAGGAGAGGGAACAATTATGTTCAAGCTTGAGTCAAGAGGTTTTTTGGATTCCCAGGATGTGCTTTGCATACCAAGACTAAAGAAAAATTCAATCTCAATCTTAGCTATGGAGGATAGGTGTTTTTTCATTACTTTTCAAAGAGGTAAAGTACTCATACGTCCAGAGAAAGATAGCTAGGATATAGAAATGATTATTGGGCTTAGAGGGGGCACTTTATACAAGTTGCAGGGAAAGACTATTCGGGATTTTATATAAGATAGTGACAGGCTATGTGATTATGGCACAAGAGGTTGGGACACCTACACTACAAGGCATTAACAATTATAAGGGGGGTTGTTACAATTCTTCCGGAGTTCAGTAATGAGAAGTAGGGAGTGTTCAGAGGGTGTGCACTTGGCAATAATTCCAAATTTTCTTTTCTAATTAGAAAGAGTGGGTCCAAGGGGATCCTAGATCGTTTACATTCATATGTGAGTGGGACAATGTCAATAGCATCAATTCATGGAGCATCATACTATGTGACATTCATTGATGAAGTTTCCAGGAAAACCTTGATCTTCTTTATGAAGACCAAGGATGAGGTCTTCAGTCGATTTCAGGAGTTCATGGCTAAGGTGGAGAACCAAACAGGAAATAAGATCAAGTTCTTAAGGTTGGATAATGGGGGAGAGTACACCTCCAATGAATTCAAGGATTTCTAAAAGGAGGCAAGGATCAAGAGGGAGTTGACAGTCTCATACAACCCTTAGCAAAATGGGGTTGTGGAGAGAAAAAGGTTATCACTTCATATTCAAAGTTGGTGGATCATAGGATATACATGCAGTTGATAGGTCCTTGATGTATTTGGTCAACACCAGGCTAGATATATGTTTTGATATGAACACCTTGAGTCAGTTCATGGTGGAGCTGAGGCAGGTGCATTAGATAGTATTGAAGCATGTGCTCAGGTACTTGAGAGGTAGAGTGGAGTATGGATTGAGGTATCTTGGAGGATATGGAGTGAGGTTGTAGGGATACTCAGACTCAGATTGGTCACCGAGTATAGTAGATAGAAAAAGCACCTCACGGTGTTGTGTAATATCCCTCTTGGCCTAGTAAGCCTAAGGAGTGGTTTCACTAGCCTAAATTGGTTCTCGTAGGCTAAGCCGGAAAATTCACTTAGGGAACTCAACTTTTGCCTAGGAAATAACTTTATAAAGTGAAAAGGGGTAAAAGGGGGACATGGGTCTTAGGAAAATGAAGTCACTTAAAAATTATAAAGTGTGAAAGCATAAAGTGACTTTAAATATAAAATTAAAAGTAAAGTGAGTGGGAAATAACTCAATGGAGAAATAAAAGAGGGGAAATGAGGAGGCACCCCTCCTTCTTGCATTCACCCATTTGGAAAATAGATTTTTGAGAGCTCTTTAGGAAAGAGTCTAGGGTTTTTCGAAACCTTTATGCATTTTCCAGTTCCGGCGTTGCAACGATACACCCTAGTTGGTTTGAGATCGGAATCATTCAGATTTCGACACTGGACTTCATTGGGATAGTTTGGAAACTGAAGTTGGATGATGTGGCTAAGTTATTATAGTGATTGTTGAGTTTATTCATGTATGGGGGTGATTTTGAGTTAAGACGACATATTTAAACATTAAGAGGGAGAATTTGCTGATGTTTGGGAAGTTTTTGAGTGCAGCCCTACATATTTACAATGGAGTTTTATTGTTAAGGAGGGACCTGTTATTTGTGGCTGAGTTGGGAAGAAACTAGGGATCGAGTAGCTTGAGAAAGGCATGGTTTCCTTTATAAAATTTGTGGGTTCCCCAACCTATCCATTCTTTGAAAGCTGGGAACATTTTATGTGAGTAGAAGGGCGACTTTGCTTGTGGGATTTGAGTCCCTTATTTCTGGGTAGCAGCTTCTCTATTATGGAGTGATGTTCCTCTTATTTCTTGGTTGTTTGAGGTAGAATGAGACAACATCTTTGAGCCCCTTGTATATAGGTTGCATGTATCTGTGAGAGTGCCCAGATCCATGTGTTGGGACTTAAATTTATGTACAAATCGTGCTATGGCAGTAGAGGACATGTTTTTCTAAGGAGGCGACTTTATATACAGCAGCAAAGCCATTGGGTCGACTTTCCAGTAGCAGAAATCAATCAACAAAAGGGGAATTCACTCCTAGAAGGGTATTAAGCCAAAAATCATGAGTTTCTTTTGGTTTAATAATTTATTTGTAAGTTGAAATATAAGAGAATACTTTTGGTGTGTTTATTGGAATATATCAGCTATCAATGTTGTGAATTTTCTTTGTGTATTTGGCATATTGTTATTATCATATTGCATGTTATTTGATGTATCCAATTCCTTGGAAACACTTGATATACCTCACAAAATTATAAGGGAACATTACAACAACACAATAAGGTTTTAACAGTTATAACTCAACTACAACATAAGTGTTTGAAGAAATCCCACTGCTCAGAAATACTAGAAGAATTGTTAGAGTAGTGGGGAATTAGAGGAAAACAGTGGATAAGAATTTTGCAGTGGTATCAGAGCATGTTCCTCTCCATATATGGTCTTTGAGGGACACTTATAATCATATTTATGAAACCATAAGATGATCATATCATTACCAACAGAAGACGTAGGGGAAGAACCCCAGATCCCCCTGGGTGGGAAGAAGAAGTGGTTAGAGAAGAAGAAATAGGAGAGGTAGCACCATATATCACATATAAGGTCAAAGAAACTATGGGGGAAGAAGATGATACTAGGATCAGCATTCTGTTCAATATTTTGAATGATTTGGCCAAGGGTCAAAAGGCCATGATGGACCTTATGGGACAACTAGCTAAGAACTCCTTGGAGGGCCCAACAAAGAAGAATCATAATGGTGATGGGGGTTCAAACAATGGAGAGGGTAGCCACTCACGCACTACCATGTAGAGCCACCCCCACTTGTACACCAAAACCCCCAAACCCACTATGCCTCAATTTTTGGGGAATGAGGTCGTAGGTCCATTGATGCAGGTTGATCAGGATGTGCCCTTAAGGGCATATTTAGAGGAGTGCAAGGGGCTAGGAGATGATTTCCACTCAGCCATGTTTTTCATGGATTTTTGAAATATGAAGAGAAGAAACCGACCGAGAGGGTCCATGAGGGCCATGACACAAAATTTTGAGTTCATGCGTACCATTGGGAAGGTCACTATTCCCAACTTTGATGGTGGCTCTAAATGCTCCACTAGATCATGGGTGCAGAAGCTTGACACTTACTTCCAGCTGCACCAGATGACAGAGACATATGCCATTAAGTTGGCCACCTTGCACCTGGATGGCAAGGTCCATGAGTGGTGGTACCATGGGTTATTCACCTTGGGACATGTCGAGGTTACCTCCTACCTGTACTTCACACAAAGACTCATCGAGAGATTTGACAGGGAGGACCTTGAGCTTCACTTCAAAGATTTGGCTCAGCTCAAGCAAACAGGTACCCTAGAGGCCTATATATATGAGTTTCAAAGGGTTTTTGTGATGGTGACAGACATTTCAGAGGGTCGTTTGGTGATGTTGTTTGTTGAGGGGCTAACAGAACCTCTATGAGGATGGGTCAAGGCCTATAAGCCTACCTCTTTACAGTATGCAGTCAGTAGAGCTAGGGACATGCAGGATGCAGTACCTAAAAGTCGGTTTTCTTCCAAACCCACTTTTACCCTGAAGACTAAGGAAATCATACCACCTCAGAGAGATTGGGTCGGCAAGACCAAACTGGATGAAGAGAACAGGAGAGAATTGAGGAAATAAAAAAAAATCAGTTGTCAGGAGCCATGGGAACTAGGACACAGATGCGTTGGGAAGGATAGAATGGGCAAGGCCCATTACATTGAGGTATACTCCAACAGTGACAGTGATGGGGATGAGGAGGTGGAGCAAGCACAGGACCAAGGAAATCCAGCATCATGAGAGGAGTATACACAGGCTGGGGCTAAGGGCCTAGTTATGGCCTTGATGTTAGGATTTCCGAAGTATCATACCTTCAGGGTCATAGGTGTCCTATAGGGGAACAAGGTGACAATATTTATTGATGGGGGAGCATCCCATAACTTCATTGATGGTAACATGGTCGAGAGGAGATGAATTCTTATAGAGGAATTCAATGGGTTCACAGTAGTCATACCAGGAGGCCACCAGATGAGTTGCACCAAGTGGATTCCCAAGATCGTAATAACCATGGTAAACTACTCAATGACAGATGATTTCTTTGTGGTGGACATACCAAACACCAATGTAGTGTTCGGCGTTCAATGGATTTACTCTTGTGGGAGATACACTACTGATCAGAGGACCATGGACATGGAGTTCACATATTCAGATGGAAAGAAGGTGGTCATTCGAGCCATGCACCAGTACCCATCAAAGCTTGTGTCATCGCACAGCATGGAGGAAGTTATGAGGCATGGCGATATAGAGTGGGTTGTAGAGTGTTTTATTTCTGACAGAGAGCCACCCGACCATCTGTAGCAGATTCCAAAGGACTTACAGGTATTACTCTGCAAACATCATAAAGTATTTAGTCACATTCCTCCTGGAATTCCACCTGGTAGAGGTTTTGAGCATATCATAGAGCTATAAGAGGGGGTCCAAGCAGTTATAACAAACCCCTATCATCACCCTAAATTTTACAAGGATGAGATGGAAAAAACCATTAAAGAATTGTTGAAAATGGGCCACATTTTCCCTAGTTCCATCCCATTTTCCTCTTATGTTGTCTTAGTAAAGAAGAAGGACAGTACTCTATGGATGTGTATTGACTACAGGGATCTAAACAAGAAGACGTTCAAGAATCGGTAACCCATACCCAGGATCGATGAATTAATGGATGAGCTCAGGGGAGCCAAATTTTTCTCTAAGATTGATCTTCGATCAGGGTATCATCAGATCAAGGTACGAGAGCAGGACGTACCTAAGACAGCCTTTCAATGCCACTATGGGAATTATGAGTTTCTAGTCATGTTATTCAAGCTAACTAACTCCCCTGTCACTTTCTATTCGTGCATGAATCATGTGTTTAATAAGAAGTTGAGGAAGTTTTTATTGGTCTTCTTTGACGACATCCTCATATACAGCAAAATATGGGAATACCATCTGCGACATCTTGATGAAGTATTGGGTATTATAGAGAGTCAGCAGTTGTATGCAAAGGAATCCAAGTGCGAGTTTGGTATGAAGGAGATACTCTACTTGGGGCACGTGATTGGGGAGAATGGGGTATAGGTGCACCAAGAAAAGATCAGGGTGACCATTGAGTGGCCAAATCCCAAGAATGTGACAGAACTAAAGAGTTTCCTTGGTCTTTCCACTTACTACAAAAAATTCTTAAAGGATTCTCACAGTTGACAGTGCCACTAACTGATCTCACCAAAAAGGAGGATTTTGTTTGGATAAAGGATGCCCAGGAGGCATTCGATAAAATGAACCAGGTGATGATTTCATGCACTATTTTAGCACTCCCTGATTTCACTCAGCCCTTTGTCTTGGAGTGTGATGCTTCGGGAATTGGGGTAGGAGTTGTATTGATGCAAAGCGGTCACCCAATAGCATTTGAGAGCTGCAAAATGCAAGAGTATGAGTGGCATTACTCCATATATGATAAATAGATGTTGGCCATAATGCATGCTTTGACCAAATTCTGGTAGTACTTGGTGGGAAACAAGTTCAAGGTAAATACCAATCATAATATCTTGAGGTTTATCATGGAGCAAAAGGAGTTGAGCAAGTGGTAGAAAAAATGGATCAGTAAAATCCAAGCCTACGATTTTGAAATTGAGTATGTGAAAGGAAAAAATAATGTGGTTGCTAACGCCCTATCTAGGATACCCACTATCTCTCATGGAGATTTCAATGGAATGGAAGGCACTTTTATTGGTAGAATACTCCAAAAACAGGTTTTCTTGTGAGATACTTGATGGTCAATTCTCCGATGATAGGTACAGGTTTATTGATGACATCATATATTATAAGGACCAGATCTATTTAGTACCAGAATATCAGTTGAAAGATAAAATTTTGCATGTTGTGCATACTTCTCCTTTGGCAGGTCATCCAAGATACCTGAAGACTTATAGAAAAATTCGAGAAAGGTTTTCTTGGAAGGGTCTCAATACTGACGTATTGAAGTTTGTACGGAGATGCCACATATGTCATCAAAACAAGGCAGAACATACCCATCCAGCAGGATTTCTCCAACCACTTCCCATTCCTGAACAAAAATGGGAAAGCACTTTGATGGATTTTATTACAGGGTTGCCTCTAGTTCATGGAAAGGATTGTATCTATGTGGTGGTTGACAGGCTTACTAAATTCTCCCATTTATTTTCCATATTGTCCAAATACTCTGCAGTGCAGGTAGTGGAATTATTCTTCAGAGAGGTATTTCGGCTGCATGGACTGCCCAAGACAATTGGCAGTGATCGAGACAATAGATTCATGAGAGGTTTATGGAAGGAGTTGTTCAAACTCGTAGGGAAAGAATTAATGCCTAGTACCATTTATCACCCTCATATTGATGGGTAAACCAAAATTGTGAAAAAATGTCTTGAGGGGTATTTGATAAATTATGTATCGGGGCAACAAAAGGCGTGGATCAAATGGTTGCACTTGGGTGAGCATTGCTATAACACCACTTATCATATGTCGATCAAGATGACACCTTTCAAAGATTTGTATGGTTATGATGCCACCACCTTTGTGGACTGAGCATTTGGGGACAACCATGCACCCAAAGCCAAAGATTGGATTCAAGAGAGTCAGGACATCTTGTGAACTCTCAAAGATAACATGCAAATAGAACAGAATCAACAGAAGGTGTATGTTGACAAGAATAGAGTGGAGCGCAGTTTCGAGGTAGGCGACTTGGTATACCTCTCCTTACATCCATACATGAATTCATCCTTGAAAATGAAAGCGGCGGACAAATTGAAGCCAAGATTCTATGGTCCCTACAGGATTTCAAGGCGAATCGAGGAGGTAGCTTATGAGTTAGAGCTTCCAGAGGGGTGTAATATATTCAATGTATTTCATGTTTCATGCCTCAAGAAGGCAGTGGGACAATATGTTGTCAACTCTACAGAGCTACCACCATTGGATGAGGAAGGGTAGTTGATTCTAATTCTGGAGGAGGTGTTGGAGACCAGAGAGAGGAAATTAAGGAACAAGAGCATCAAAGAGTACCTAATCAAATGGAAAAATATGCCTATCGAGGATGCTACTTGGGAAGGAGAGCATATATTGCAACATCCTAGATTACAATTTCTTGAGGACAGGTAATCTCAGGCGGGGAGGACTGTAATGTCCTCATTGGCCTAGGAATCATAAGGAGTGGTTCTGCTAGCCTAAATTGGTTCCCGTAGGATAGTCAGAAAAGTCACCTAGGGATCTCAACTTTTGCCTAGGAAATAACTTTATAAAGTGAAAAAGGGAAAAAGGGGGGCATGGGTCTTAGGAAAATGAAGTCACTTAAAATTATAATGTGTGCAAGCATAAAGTGACTTTAAAAAGAAAATTAAAAGTAAAGTGAGTGGGAAATAACTCAATGGAGAAATAAAAGAGGGGAAATGAGAAGGTACCCATCATTCTTGCATTCACCCATTTGAAAAATAGATTTTTGAGAGCTCTTGAGGAAAGAGTCTAGGATTTTTGGAAACCCTTATGCATTTTTTGGTTTCGGTGTTGCAACGATTACACCCTAGCTGGTTTGAGATCGGAATCACTCAGATTTTGGCGTTGGACTTCATTGGGATAGTTTGGTAACCGAAGTTGGTTGTTGTGGCTAAGTTATTATAGTGGCTACTGAGTTTATTCATGTCGGGGGGCGATTTTGAGTTAAGAAGGAAGATTTAAACATTAAGAGGGTGAATTTGATGATGTTGGGAGAGTTTCTGAGTGCAACCCTACATCTTTACAACAGATTTTTGTTGTTAAGGAGGGACATGTTATTTGTGGCTAAGTTGGGAAGAAAATATGGATCGATTAGCTTGATAAAGGTAGAGTTTCCTTTATAAAATCTGTGGGTTCCCCAACCTATCCATTCTCTGAGAGATGGCCCCATTTTATGTGAGAATAAGGGTGACTTTTCTTGTGGTATTCAAGTCCCTTGTTTCTGGGAAGAAGCATCTCTATTGTGGAGTGATGTTCCTCTTATTTCTTGGTTGTTCGAGGTAGAATGAGACAACAGCTTTGAGCACCCTTGTATACAGGTTGTATATATCTATGAGAGTGCCCAGATCCATGTGTTGGGACTGAAATTGTTGTACAAATGGTGCTATGGTAGTAGAGGATGTATTTTTCTACGGGGGTGACTTTATATACAGCAGCAAAGCCATTGGATCAACTTTCCAGCAGCATAAATCAATCAGCAAAGGGGGAATTCACTCCTGGAAGGGTATCAAGCCAAAAATCGTGAGTTTATTTTGTTTTAATAATTTATTTGTAAGCTGAAATTTAAGAGAATACTTCTGATGTGTTTATTGCAATATATCAGCTATCAATGTTGTGAATTTCCTGTGTGCATTTGGCATATTGTTATTATCATATTGCATGTTATTTGATGTATCCAATTCTTGGGAAACACTTGATATACCTCACAAACTTATAAGGGAACCTTACAACAACACAATAAGGTTTTAACAGTTATAACTCAGCTACAGCATAAGTGTTTGAAGAAATCCCATCGATCATAAATACTAGAAGAATTGTTACAGTAGTGGGGAATTAGAGGCAAACAGTGGATAGGAATTTTACATGTTGCTTCAACTTTGGATCAACAATCATCGCATGGTTCAATAGGAAAAAAAATTCTATAGCACTTAGTTCAGTAGAGGCAAAGTAAATGGCAGCGAGTATGGCTATATGTGAAGCTATTTAGCTTCACAAATTGCTTACAAGTTTATTTGATCAGGAGTTGGAGCCTACGATGATATATTAGGATAATCATAGTTGTATCAAACTCTCAAAAAATTTAGTATTTGATGATAGTTCAAAGAATAGAGAGATCATATATCACGTCATTCAAGATATGATCCAAAAGGGAGCAGTGAAGCTTCAGCATATTTCCATAGATGAGTAGGTTGCAGATATTCTGACCAAACCCTTAGTTAAAGGGAAGTTTTTTTTCTTTAAGGACAAACTTGAAGTGGTGCAGAATACCTTCCTCTCTAAGTGGGAGTGTTGATGTTTGTAGCATCGGACAGAAATTTCCACACATGTCTAAGTGTCTATACATGTGGAAGTCGTCCAAAGCCTTCTACCTTGAGACTTTACTTTATTTAAAGGAATTATTAAGGTAAAGTTATTTTATTAGTGAGTTGAGTTTTATTTAAAGAAATAATTTAATTAGAATTAGTGAATTAAATAATAGCCATTGATCTGAAGGTGAGACGAGATCTCAACCGTCAATCACTTTGGAGATTATGATTAGGTCATAACACAATCTTATTAAAGCAAGGTTAAGGTGAAGGTGGAAGACACATACATGATATATTGATACAAAGTAGAGAAGGACTTTTTCTCAAAGGATTGGATCACGAAAGATTGTGATTCAAGGAGATATTGGATAGGTGGAGAAGGACTTCCATCTAGAGATCAGGTCAGGGAGAAGACAGAACAAAGGTAGTCGCAAGTGGGTTTCGGCAGATTGGATCTATGATAGCAGGGTCACACCATACAAAGTTGTTGTACAATCTTTGAGTATGTGTATGTGGGTTTCAGTGGAGACAGGCATGTATTCATGGGTTTGCTTAAGGAAAGACGTGTACATCTTAGGAAATGTGAAAAGTAAAAATCATATAGCAAATCAAGAGTTGATAAGGTTTGCAGGTACTATATATAGTTTTATGTATTTCTCTGTGGACCATTTTCCCAGGTATGGGAGCCCTTGTAACATTTGAAGTTATTTTAATGATAAGCTTAGTTGATGGAAAGAATATCCTTGTTTATTGACCATGATATTTTGGTTTCTAGTATTTCTTCCACTATCTTTATTTGAGTTGAGTATTCTAGAAGTGTATGTTGTTTTGTGATCTTCTAATTTGATTTAAAACAAGGAAATCACTAGATAACAAGATACCTAGGTATTGAAGTAAGGATTTCAACACAGTCTGCTCGTATAGGAGATGGAAGAAGTGGAGGAGGGGAAGGAGGTGGTGGATTATTTTCCTTGGAAAACTAATCTAAAGTAAATATGAAGAATAATATTGATGGATATGGTGATCCATCAACCTCTCAAGTAGGTTGACCTCGTCGACGAAATGATGCATTAATAACATCATATTGCATGGAAGGGTCATTGATATCAATGCAATATTAGGATCATGTATGATCATGCTAGCTCATATAGGGAGCACTTTTTGGCAAGCCATTAGCACATATATCTAATCCATCATCTCCTAACAAAATTTGTGATATAGCCTACATAATAAGCTAGGTCTCTATATATGAGGTAGCTCATTATCCTCATCCTATTTGGGAGGCACCTCCATAACATACATGCCGACAACTATAAAATATAGACAACAATAATTATATCATTTAAACAAAATGTTATAATAGATTACATGTGTATTAAATAAGACAAAATAATATGCAACTAAAATAATCAAACCATAATGATAATATTACCTCTATCATATAGTGGCTTAAACTTAGTAAATAAAATGGTTGCACATCATTTCCAGTCAATCCTTGCACACGAGTATTGTACAATATCAAGGGTGTGATCATTCTCACTAGCTAGCATCTCTAATACGTTTGAATTGGTCAGCCTGCATGGCCACTCTAGCCTAGGAGGGAGGTAGTCAAATGAAAATTAAGTGACCAAAAACCTTTCAAAAAATAAAGTAAATAGCTCTGAAGCAAAGGGGGAGACCATCCTCTCATCAAACATAAAATGACAGGGATCTAGAGAAAAATGTAATTGTATCAAGAAATGGTAGGTCACCTAATTAGTCTAGGCCTCTTAACTAAAGTATCTACATAGTGCATCAAAGGGAAACTAATGCACTTCCCATCAGAGGTATAGTGTGTCAATGTAGAAACCATAAGCAACATGAATCTAACCTCTTATGCTTTGAATGCATGTAAATATAACTAGCCACCTACAACCTAGAAGTCACTAGGGTCAATGATGTATGCAATGATGTATCTTTGCACATATGTGATCTGACCCTCTCTTGTAACACTAGGCGAGATATTGAGGAACTGAAGAAAACATTCCTCTCTCTTAGACAATCCAGTAATGAAATAAATATCATCTTTTGTGGGCTAGTACCTAGATCGAAACTGGCCCTAAATACATGCCTCTCATAATCCCATCAATGGATCAAATACATCAACAAGCATGTGTTTCCCTTAAGGGATGTATCCCCCTCATAAAACTTGAGGAGGCCAACATCCCTTAAAAGGACACAAGTCCATGTTGTAATAGGGAAAGGGTACATATCCCTCTCCCTCTCTTGGGCCTCCCACTCTCGTACAAATTTGTATGGGTTGACATGCTCCTATTTCCATCATATTCCTATCTTTGATTTACACACACACATAACATACAAAAAATCTACAATAAATTACTATTTTTATTTATTAAAAATTCAAATTAATTTTTTTGTAAACAAATTGTGTAAAACACATCATTGTACCTCAAAAATAGAGAGTCACCATATATAATGCATAATAACTTAAAGTGAAACATAAGCATTGTTCCCTGTTTAAAAGTAATGCACCAGGAAAGTGGATAGGGTTTTATTCTTAATAGTAATTGGTGTGCCACTTGTACATGGGTACCAACACCTAAACAATGTACCTTGTGTTCTCAAATGCACCACCAACAACGTGTCAATACATTTTAAAATGCACTGATAAATTTTAAAATGTTCAATTTATTCCTAGGAATCACGGTGCACTTAGAATTTAAGAGAGCACCAATAACGATGCTTCCTCAAATCCAGAACAGCATCGACAAAAGCGGAAAAAAAAAAATGAATTTAAACAAAGCCTATAAATTCACTTGGTATTCATGGAGGCACCACTAATGGTGTCTCAATACATGTCTGAGAGAAATGAAAATCACAAAATACCTTTTAAATAGATTTCACTCAATGATGTGTCTATAATATCAATAATCACTAAGAACAATGCCTCCTAATATTATAAAGAACACTGACGAGTCAGAGTAATCATATTAATTTTGTATCTTCTATGGTGCACTTATGATGTACAAGAGCACTAATAGAGGTGATATTGAACATTTAAAAATGCACCAAAAAGTGAAAGAAAATGTTTTATTTAAACAAAATCTATCAATGCACTTGATATGTAGGGAGGCACTATTAATGTTGCATCCCTACATTTCTTAGGGAAACAACAATTCTAGGATTTTTTTTTAAATCTTGTGCCCTCACTAATGCATTTATGTTATCGATAAGCACAGAACATGGTGCCACCTAATATTGTAAAAATCATTGATAAAGAGGGGGAATTAGATTTATTGTTTTTGTTTTTTGGTATGATTATGATGTACAAGTGAATTGGTAGAATTTATATTGAACATTTAAAAATGCACTAAGAAACGCACAAAAAATATTTATTTAAACAAAACCTATTCATGCATGTGATATGTAGGGAGGAACCACTAGTGTGTTAAAGACTATTCAATGAAACAAAACACAAGAAGATGGAAGAAAAGGATTAATCCAGTCTCAATTTAATATTCATACCAAAGATACAAATATATAATGCATGGATGTAACCACCTCGTAAGATAGATTTTCTCTCATAATGACACCTCATCAGTATATAAGGATAACACCTCATTAAAAGATAAGGATAACAAGTCATAAAGAGGTCATCTATGACTTTATAATTTTGTAGGGACTCATAGGCTAATAACCCCCCCCCCCCTCAATCATAAGTCTGAACAATTACACCAACAAGGTAACATGAGCTAGTGCATAAACTAGTATCATCTCCAATTCTTCATTCTGAAACTCCTAAGTTGAACTTCGATGAATATTTTCCCAAGACAATGCCAAATATGGATGTTGAAAAGTCATTTAATCTATAAAATCTCATTTTTTAAACATGTGAGCAAGAATGCTTGTAATTGTTCATTGATGTGAACTCCAATATCTAATGAGAAAAAATCATGATAAGTGAATCAACTTCCAGTCTGATACATCCCTAAAAATGCTTGACAACCGAATCAAATGCCAAGAAAAAATGCTAGGTCTAAAAACCATCAAAGAGAACAAAAATTCCACAAAACTACTCTTAAAAAATGACAAACAAATAGTGTCAATCAACGTCCCAATCTTGTATCATGTTTATGATACAACTATAAGATATTGAACCATGATTCTACCAAATAACTAGTGAGTAGTAAACAAGGTGTTCTATCAAAACTACTCAAATCTTGAATCAATCATGATGTTAAGATAAAACTTGAATAATCAATTTATGTTGCATAAAAATACTACAAGTTGAAGAAACCTCAAAGTGTCCCAATTGGAAAAAAATTCAAAAGTGATGAAATCTTTGCAATATTTTCATCGCTTTTTTTTCTCTTGTTGTCACCAATTTGGATTTTTGCTTGTGGTTATTGAAAATTGAATTATGACATATATCATCAATATTCTCACCTTTGTCCACTAAAAGGTGAGACATTATGGGTTACTTTTAACCATTTCATTACTATATCTGGTGTGTTTGGTTGGCCACTAACCATTTTCACCTCATCAATGTGTCTCATGGTTTTGGTTGACCACTAACCAATTTAACTTCAACAATGTATCTATTGGTTTTAGTTGACCATTAACCATTTTCACTTCATCAATGTACCTAGTGGTTTTGGTTGACCATTGACCATTTTCTCTTCATCAATGTACTCCCCTCCGTAAGGTGCAAGAGAGTGTAATTTTCTCTTTATCAATGTACTCCCCCACTTTAGGTACAAGATACTACCATTTTCACTTATTTAGTGTACTTATTGTTGGCCCTTGACCAAGTTTTGGGAGATCCTTGGTCAAGTTTGACCTATTTTGGGACTTCGACAGCCTGTCAGAGGCAGAGCGCAAGATGAAGTAGAGATCACGAGATCTCGACCCTTTTTGGGTCCTTTTTTGGATTTGGGATTATGTAATGGGTATGGGATGTTGTCCCATGGGTTTACCCATGTTTAGGCCTATTTTGTAAAGTATAAATAGATGTCTAGGCAATGTAAGAGAGAGAGTTATGAATGGCTAAGTGCTAGATCTATGTAATTGAAGGATTGTAAGTGCTATGTGCATACTGTGTGAGACTTACAGAGCTAAGTGAAAGTCATTGTAAGAGGCTATGGAAGTTTGTGTGCTTAGATCTACTCAGGGAAGGAGGATCTAGCTAGCTACGCAAATCTCTTGTCCTATGCGGAGTAAGGTTTTGAGGCTCTGTGCATGTCACCTATTGAAGAAGCTAATAAAGAAGAAGAGTTAGTGGATGTAGCCCCAAGGTGGGGGTGAACCACGTATATGTTGTGTTTCTCTGCTTTGTGTGATTTCTTGATGTGTTTATATATTTACTTTCTAAGTGATTTGATATAGATAGATAAATCTGTTTCTGCTTTGTGCTAATGATGTATAGGGATGTTAGATCTGACCTATGTGAATGTGCTTAGTGATTGAATATGCTATATCTAATCTACCTCTCTATGATAAGTGCTTAGATACACCAGATTTGAATGAATGATGCGATGCTCTGTTTTATCTGCGAAGCAGATATCAGTTAAATATTGATGAATTGTCGGTGTTAAGTGCTCTGTTAAGTATTACAATCATAGATTTGTGTCCCAGCTAAGGTTGTAGACACCTGAGTCTTGCAACCACCCCTGCCTCTACCTCGGGTGAGACTTCAACTGCTTCGCAGGTGTTGCCGAAAGGGATGATAGTTAGGGTTTTTTTGTGCATTGTTGTAGCGTTGAACCCTGTGTCTGCCCCTGTGCCAACAAATGGTTTTTTTGTCGGAACCTGAAACTGTGATTGTTGGGAACTAAGGAAGAAGAACTTTGTGCAAAGATATGTCCTGAAATTGTGAAATCTCTGTGCTAAAGAAAGAAGACCGATCTGAAGAAAAGAGGTCATATCTAAAGAAAAGAGGTAAGTTTTGTAAGCCCTATGCTCTGATAAAGGTAAGAATAGTGAAACATTCTAGATCTGAAATATTTATGCTCTGTAGAAGTAAGATAAGTGGAAATTTTTGTTACTAAAGTATGGATCTAGGTATGTTTGATAGATTATGTCCTGGCTTGAAAAATAGGGCACTAACAGATGAAAGAAGGTTTGATATATGTAGATCTGATAAGAATAGTGAAAGATATGTTATACTTATGCATAGAAAGAATGTTTGGACTAACAAGTGGATGCAGGATCCTAGAAAGAAATGTTTGTAGGTTAGCTACTATGACCCTGGCGCACAGTATAGAAAGAGTTGGGAATCATTTAAAAGAAAGAGAGGATTAACCCTATGTTACAGTTGCAGAAGACCGGGACATATTGCTAAGGAATTCCCTGGAAGAAGACCTAGTTGTCTTTGTTGCAAAGCTATGGACCATGAAGTATTGGATTGCCCTAGAATAATTGCTAAGCTTGAAGAAATGAACATGAGACAAGAAAACCCTAAGGCAAATCCAGAAGCTATGATTATGGCAGAACCCCAGAAAGAATTCGAGAAAGTGTTGCTACAGATAAAAGAAACCCCGAATGACCACCAACATGTCATCTTACCTGAGATCTTCAAAGAAAAAGAATGCCTTGAAGAAAGAATAGGAGACTTCGACATTGACTGTGTTCTAGATGAGGAAACATAGGTGAATTCCATGACAGAAATATCTTGGGAACTTTTAGGAAATCCTGCTATGACTCCTTCATTGAGAGGACTAGGTCTATTTAGAGGAAAGATGATAAACCTATGTGGAAATATCACCTAGATATATATGAATGCCAATGGAACTTCGACAAAGGAATATTTTGAGATTTTTAAATTTATTGAGAACAGTGCCCCATTTACCACGTTACTAAGAAAACCTTGGATTGAAATAAATCAGGCCAGAAGGAAGGAAGAAGAAGAAGTTTTAGCACAGAAGAAGCAAGAGTTAAAAGATTTCATGACTAGAAGGATCGCACATTTGATTGAAGAACAGAATAATAGATCGAAGCTATTTAACACCAGAGACCCGGATGTCGAAGTTGCAAGAACACTAGAAGACCCACAGAAGATTGAAGTACCTATTCCAGCTAAAGAAGAAGTATCACCCTCAAATCTTAGGAAATAATCTCAACAATGCGAAGTAACTATGCCAAAAGAAGATAAGAATCAGAATGGAAAAAGGAATACCGAGGCGAAGCTCACTGGAAAGAAATCTAGATAACTAAGTAAGAAGAGAGCTAAGATCGACAAGTTACAGAAGGTTCAAGAGGGAACTTCGCAGAACGAAAATTTGCAAAATTGGAGCTTCGTCAGGATAACAGAAAAGCGTCACATGGCACTTCACCATGGCAAAGCAATATAGTCGTTGGGACCAATATAACCGTTCGATTGACCCCCCGAATGGGTAGAAAGGAATTTATGGTTCGCCACCAGACCATTGGACCATGCCATAACGGATAGAGGGGGTGGTGATGAAGTAGAAGTTGAACAAAGGCCCAACAAAGTAACACCGCCCAAATATGAGGTTGATCCCTTGAAGAAGGGGAAGTTTTCTCCTCTGAAACCTTCTTCCCGGAAGAAATCAAAATCCACCATGACCAAGATGCAGACTGTCCTCACCTCCGATGATTTTGACTTCATCATCGCAGCCCTAAACGATGCTTCACTGGAAATAGCAGTGAAACAAGGAGAGAAGCAGGAAGAAATGTATGATAGGATTGAATTCAAACTCTGAGGGGTACAGTAGGCCCTTCAATCCAGTCACGTAGTCTCCACTGCGCCTGGAGAACCAGAGTTGGGAGATGAGCCAACCCAACTCCACCAACTATATGAGATAGTCAAAGCTCGCCTTCGACGAGCACAAGAGGAAACAGAAAAATCCACCTAGGCTTTGACGTAAGTACAAGGAGTACTTGTAGAACAACGTCGATCTACAGAACATGAAAATATTTCTCTCCAAGCAAAGTTTGATAAAGAAAAAGCACAACTGCAGCAAGGAAAAGAACAGTTGCTCGTGGAGAAACTCGAAGTGAAAGAAGCGGTCAACAGAGCACTTCATTTTGTGACAGTCGTAGAAATAAAGGCAGAGGATCGAGTCACGTAGAAATTAGAGAAGCTTCCAGATGCTATCTAGCAGAGACATCAATGCATAGCAGACTTAGATCTCTGCATAGTTCTCGAGACTCCATAGGATGTAAGTGATCAAAGAGAAGTAACTGCTCAAAGCGCAGTTGAGAGAATAAAATCCCTTGCTATGGAATGTAAGAAACTCACTGATTGCAGTGCTCAAACCTACGAGAAACTCACTGAGAATCCAGAACTGAAGGCACTGGAGTCGCAGCTCCAAGAGGTGAAGTATCAAGCCAAAATTATACAAGCGCAGTTGAAGCCCCTATCAGTCGTGGAAATAATGAAGTGATCCCAAGATCAGCGCACTTCCCAGCAACATATCCACACTATCTAGAGTAGAGTTATGGAAGTAAATCAGAGGCTCCAACCTGTACAAGATAAGGCTTATCAATTGTTCACGGAGGTCGAAGGTCGAGGAGCAGAACTGGAGCAGGTGGTCACTGCAACTAAACAGCGCCTGGAGGGACCTGTCAACGATGCAGTCATCCAATAGTTCATTGAATAGGAGGCCAAGGCACAACAGCAAGTCGAAGTAACTTGAGCTATGCTCGAGGCTTTTGAAGCAGAACTACCTAGATCAGAGTGACTTAGGATGAGTCACAGGTGAGTGTTGGGGGCCTATTGGCCCTTGACCAAGCTTTGGGAGATCCTTGGTCAAGTTTGACCTATTTTGGGACTTCGACAACCTATCGAAGGTGGAGCACAAGACAAAGCAAATATCACGGGATCTCGGCCATTTTTGGGTCCTTTTTGGGATTTGGGATTACGTAATGGATATGGGATGTCAACCCATGGGTTTACCCATGTTTAGGCCTATTTTGTAAAGTATAAATAGATGTCTAGGCAATGTAAGAGAGAGAGTTATGAATGGCTAAGTGCTAGATCTATGTGATTAAAGGATTGTAAGTGCTCTATGCATATTTTGTGAGACTTGCAGAGCTAAGTGCAAGTCATTGTAAGAGGTTGTGGAAGGTTGTGTGCTTAGATCTACTTGGGGAAGGAGGATCTAGCGAGTTGTGCAGATCTCTTGTCCTATGTGGAGTAGGGTTTTGAGGCTCTATGCATGTCACCTATTGAAGAAGCTAATAAAGAAGAAGAGTTGGTGTACATAGCCCCAGGGTGGGGGTGAACCACGTATATGATGTGTTGCTCTTCTTTGTGTGATGTCTTGATGTGTTTATATATTTACTTGCTAAGTGCTTTGATATAGATAGATAGATTTGTTTCTGCTTTTTGCTAATCATGTATAGGGATGTTAGATNTAAGAGAGAGAGTTATGAATGGCTAAGTGCTAGATCTATGTGATTAAAGGATTGTAAGTGCTCTATGCATATTTTGTGAGACTTGCAGAGCTAAGTGCAAGTCATTGTAAGAGGTTGTGGAAGGTTGTGTGCTTAGATCTACTCGGGGAAGGAGGATCTAGCGAGTTGTGCAGATCTCTTGTCCTATGTGGAGTAGGGTTTTGAGGCTCTATGCATGTCACCTATTGAAGAAGCTAATAAAGAAGAAGAGTTGGTGTACATAGCCCCAAGGTGGGGGTGAACCACGTATATGATGTGTTGCTCTTCTTTGTGTGATGTCTTGATGTGTTTATATATTTACTTGCTAAGTGCTTTGATATAGATAGATAGATTTGTTTCTGCTTTTTGCTAATCATGTATAGGGATGTTAGATCTGACCTATGTGAATGTTCTTAGTGCTTGAATCTGGTAGATCTAATCTACCTCTCTATGATAAGTGCCTAGATACACCAGATCTAAATGAATGATGGGATGCTCTGTTTTATATGCGGAGTAGATAGCGGTTAAATATTGATTAATTGTCGGTGCTAAGTGTTATGTTAAGTATTACAATCACAGATATGTGTCCCATCTAAGGTTGCAGACACTTGAGTCCTGCAACCACCCCTGCCTCTACCTCGGGTGAGACTTCATCTGCTTCTCAGGTGTTGCCGAAAGGGCCGGTAGTTAGGTTTTTGTTGGTGCATTATTGTAGCGTTGAACCCTAGGTCTACCCCTGTGCCAATACTTCCCCCCCTTAAGGTGCAAGAGAGTACCAATTTGGAGTCATGGACTCAATTTTCAATTTTTAGAATTAGGCCCCAGTCATACCCAAAATCTCCATTTGGAACAATTGGAAGACATATAAATCCATCTTATTTTGTAACTTATCCATTCAAATATGTATTTACTAGTGTTATAACTCGATGGAAAGACTTATGAAAAATCTTGGTTTGTAAATCCATCACCAAGAGCTCATCCAGCCATAATGAACTATTTGTTTTTAACCTTCTTCTTCTTTCGACATTTTTCTAAAAGGTTATTTGTCTTCCCACAATGAAAACAAGGATGGAGATCAAAGAAATTTGTCTCCATATGGCCAACTCAATGAAAACAAGGATGGAGATCAAAGAAATTTGTCTCCATATGGCCAACTCAATGAAAATGCTAGCACTCATCAAGAATTTCATCAATTTGTTTATCATCAACTTTATCAACAACATCATCAACTTATTCAACATTTTAATCTTTCCTTTCAAATATTTGGCAAGAAATATGGCACTTACAATTGAATTAGTTTGGAATATAAAAGTTGAGGTCTTTTTCATATCCTAAACCTTTTATGTTCCTGTTGAATTTTAACTCTTCCCAAAGTTTGATCTAAGTCTTTAAAGTGGAATTATCACAAAATTGTTGGTCAATTATTGTACTATGTTCCATCTCCTTAAAAATATCAATTTCAAACAAAGGATTATTATAAATAAAAACTAGTTCAAACTTCTTAATTGTCTTCTAATCCTTCAATATCCTTAACTTAATATTAAATAATTGATATTGAATTTGTACCATGTCTATCTTTTCCTACATGACCCAAAAACAGGTAAGAACATTTTCCAAAGTTCCTTTATGTGTTGTGACTAACGTACCTTTAGTTGTATCAATAAATGTTTCTAGCAAGGAAAACATCCATATGATTCTAGCCATCAACTACGTCAAACTCACGTGTACTCGCTTGCTTTTGTGTCATAATCACTTGCACTTGTTTCCAACCATCTTCTAGTGTCAATTACTCTCGATCACCCCAAATTGTTTTTGTACAATGATTTGACTTTGTTGAAACTTGGTGAAAAATAGTGACCACCTTATTCAATTCTAGGTAGGTCTTTATGACAATTTTCACAATTGATTTTTGAATTGAAAACCCTTGACTTGGAAATGGTTTCTCGCAACTCCAAATTTTGAACACTTAAAATATGGAATCAAATTACTCAAATCAATCACTCAAAAAACTATTGACCCAAAGAGAATTGAGAATGAACAATTTAATTTCACCCAATGCAATTGTGTTAAATATTTGTAAACGACACATAATTATTAATGTGATTATTTTGAAGATGGTCCTTTAAACATGGTGCCATTTTGATTGTTAAACTTTCAAGTTTTTTTTATCTCCGATAACTCCATGTGATATGATTGGTTTAGATGATAGAATGACAAGTTTACAAGTGTGAATTCAACATGTCAAAACTAGACACATAACACCATTGAGCATCTAAAACATTCACCATCACATACAAACACAAAGTGTACCTTAGATCCCCTTATTCCAATTTCAAAACAAGTCGAAGACAAGGAGAAAAAAAAATGATTTTATTATGGGTATCCTTCTTACAATGATAATAGTGCACCCAAACACAAATAAAATCCTTCAATGGTCTTCATATCCCAAGCTTTGTTGCAATTATTATTACACACTTCATATTTTGAAAAAGATATCAAGAGATGCAAAAGACCTTAATACATCCAATGTCTTCATGAGTATTTCCCAATCTCGTATTAAAAACCACAAATTGAAACCATATTAACCCAATAGAACCAATCTCATTATAAATCTAGCTTTCAAGCTTCTAATTCCTTCCATTCACAAAATATATATATATATATATATATATATATATATATATATATATATATTTGAGCTCTTTTGAAAAAAATCTCCAAATTCCTTTTACAAAATAGAAGAATGTTCTTCTTTTCACCGAAAAAAAAATCATAGTTCACAAGGAAACTAAAGTATTATTTAAATAATGCTTAGTTCTCCAGCCAATTCAATTTTTTAACTAATGATGTTCATATGCTATGGCAGGTGACAAGCGTAATCAGCTAAGGATATATTTGTTACTTTATCTCTTTTACTTCAACAATGAAGAGCTTATTTCATTTAAAATGTGTTGTCTCCTTTTTATTTTACAAGGCATGTGTGTTGCTTGTTGATGAGAGTCATATTCCAACTGGTTTCTTCAAGTGGGTGGGACACTTCCTTTAATTTATCCTTCGATGTCTTCTTTAAAGAATTGTGAACCTTAACAATTATATTCGATAATTTTGGGAAATATCATGGAAATATCTACATACATGCAAATACTATTTCTCCATAATTTCACATGACTCAGACAAAATGTCTCAAGGAAAATCTGTCTCGAGATATGAATGGGATATTTGGTAAATGAAGTCACCTTTTTTTCTTATCCTCTTAAATGAAAAAATATCCTCTTACATGGTTCAATTACTTTTCATGGATTGGAATGCTTCTCTTGTCTGGTTGGCATGTGGGCTCTGACGATAACATTGTTGGACAGCTGGTTGTCATTGATGTCAACCCTCAGAGTATTCGAGATACCCTAGAGTTTTGATCAACATTGATGGTGAATTAGTTGTCATTGATGTCAACAAGAGTGGTTGATGTCAGCAGATGTGATGGGTGCATTTGATGAAGTCTACATGAAGCCATGGAGGTGTGTTCATGAGACCCAAAGTTATTGGAGGAATAAAGACATGAAGGATAGTGCAAATGTAGATAACACACTCGTAGATGGATATTCCTCATCATGTTGCTTCTGGTGATAGGTGGTATGCCACGTGGTTCCTCATAGTTAGGAATATATTCCCTCATGAAGTTGGAAGCCCCAAATAATGGTTAAGAAGCCCCTAGTTGGTTACAAGTGAATTAATTAAAGGGTAAAGTTGTTATAACAAGAAAGTATAGGTCATACCTAAAGTGAGGAAAAGGTGTTGGTTGAAAAAGTATAAATACATATCATGAGACATTCATTTGATACACACACAAATTCATTGAATATCTATATTATGAGGATATTTTTTTTTTATTAGTGAATCTGAGGTCAATTCTAAGGCAGCGAAGAAAGTACGAAGGAAGAGCGAAAGTTTCAGAGATGCGGAGAACAGGGTTTTTTTGTAACCCTAATTAAGCGGGCCCTCGCGGATCATCTTGAGGGTGTCACATGAGGCACCCCCATAGGTTTCATAGTGCTCATCACATGAGGCCCCATGTGATAGGTAGTCTTTGTCCTATGAGGACAAGACATAAGTGAAGGAAGATGCTAGTATCAGGTTGTTGAGGAATGAGGTAAAGCTACATGTTTAAGGATCATAGGCACTGGGTCAGTTAAAGATTTAAAGGTACGTTATTCTATGTGTTATTAGGTTGCATCTTGGTGATATTGAGGAACATGCTTAAGGGATATCTTTGTGAGTTTTGGTATATGCCTTGAGGCACATCTTGGATGTATGATACATGTTGGTATATTTGTTAAGGTACATTGCTTGTGCATATCTTGGAGATATTGGCACATGGTTTATACTCGAGGAACATGGTTTGAGGTACATCTTGGTGATATGTTGATGATGTGATGGTAATGTCTTTGGTATCTTGTTGAGGCATTGGTATATATGTGGCACATCTTTGGTGCATGGTGTGAATCATATTATTGGTACATGTATAAGGTGCATGTCTTGGTGATGTAGGTACATGTTGGTACTCCTTGGTGATGTTATGGTACATTGATTAGTAGCACATATTGGCTATATTGGTATCTTGATATTGAGGTTATCCTTGTTATGCTTGAGGAACTTCATTGATGATATCCTATGATATGATACATGGTTGATGCATGAGACAATACATGGTTGATGTAATTGGTATAGTACATGGTTTATGTACTTGGTGTTGGTGCATTGTTGATGCACAGTTTGGTACAGGTGTTGGTGCATTTTTGATGCACGGTTTGGTATAGGTGTTGGTGTGTGGTTGATGCATGGTATCGTACAAGTTGATGTACATGGTATGGTACAAGTTGATGTGCATAGTTGATGCATGGTTGGTACAGGTTGATGTAAATTGTTGATGATTGATGTACATGGTTGATGTACATGGTTTGGTGATGGTTGAGCATCTAGTTGAGAGGTGTTCTTGGTGATATAGGATCGATTTTTGTGACAGTGACAGGTTGGTGATAGTGACAAGTTGGATACAGTGACAGTTTGATAGGTTACAGGTTGATGTGATAGTGGATTTGATAGTGGTTATGACAGTGGCAATGATAGTGACAGTGACAGTGGCAATGAAAATGGTAGTGATTGTGGTAGTGACAGTTTGGTATACAATTATATTTCAAGGTGGAAGGAAGGGGCAAGGAAAGGGGTTCATAGCCTCCTTCTGGTTGGTTCCAAAGAACTTAGGTAGTTGGATTTTCCTTCAGGTTGGAGCCTGAGAATCAGGGGGTTGTAGCCTCCTTCTGGATGGAGCTAGAGAATTCAGGGAGTCGCACCTTCCTTCAGGTTGGAGCCTGTAAATAAGGGGGCATAGCCTCCTTCCATTTGTAGGTGGAGAATTGGGAATTTAGTGCTTCCAATTAATGTATTCTTGGATATATATAAGAAATCATTTTGTGGTTTTCTCCCATTTGGGTTTCCACGTAAACTATGGTGTACAGTGTATTTGATGTGATGTTGTTGATGTGATGTTTCTTATGTTTATATGCTCATGATATATTGAATGAAATCATATATGATACATTAATGATATATTTTTGATAAGATTGAAGTTTATATATTGTGGTTAAAAGTGATAAAAGTGCTCATATTGATTC
>SNQJ01S0001718.1:234342-291360 GCA_010110895.2 Picea sitchensis
ATCAGTATTCCAACAAACACTATTGTTGGCTCACTCAAGGGGGATTATAGACCCATGTTTCACAAGGCTTGATCAACAATACCCCATAGGAATCAACATATTCAATCTTTAAGGATTGAAGAATATCTCACCCAAGACGTCATGAGAATCACAAAGACTATAGGTTTAATGCAAGGTGTGAAGGAAGGGAATATACAAGAAAAATTCACTGTATAACTATGCAATTATTCATAAATATCATGAGATTACTACACACCATAATAAAGATCCAATATACATTCAGATCATTAACTCACAATATGCAGAGATAATTGTGCTTCGTGATTTATTCATTAAACTCAAATGCATTCAGATACAATTCCATACATAGAGGTTGGAGCCTTTCCATGATGCATTCACAACAAAACAGAGATGCACCATGCGTTGAGATTTAATTTATCTCTATTTTTTTCATGCATAACATCTCTGAACATAGGAATTATCACAAAGACGAATTGCAGCTCTAACTCTGCTACAGCTTATTGGAAACCTTGAGATGTTTCTGACTATGAAACTATGCCAAGGCATCCATTTTACTTTAATTGATTTGTTTTAAGTTTGTTTGTTCTAAAACATGATGTTTTGTTGATTTTCCTTAGGTTTTTAATCACTAGTATTTAATACTTGGAGATCAATATTTTGAGGGTGCAATTTATATGTTTCAGACAATTAAATCTTTAATGAATAAAAGAATAATTAAGAAGAACATAAAAGAAAGAAAAATAATGTATATCTCTGATAAATATTACTTTACCCTTCATATAGTAGAAATTATTACAAAATATGTATTTGAGATCAAGAATATAATATAAACATAAAGGAATAGTTATTTTCTATTCACAAGGCCTAATGAATTAAGCACATTTCTTGTCAATACTTACAATACATTTGAGAAATTTGTAGTTTTAATGATTCCTTTGTAATCTTTAATAGTAGTGGTAGTACTAAATTATCACAATTATAGAATCAGATACATTCAAGATGAAATTATGGACGTGGAAATAACATCAAGAACATGAATCACATGTACTAAGATAGAAATTTAGAATCACTTAAAGCCTACAAAATTTTATTAAAAATATCATATCTTCTTGAGGCAAAAAATCCCTTTACATTGAGCCTTTCTTAGAATTTTATACAAATTAGGTTGTAACCAAATGTAGTTATTTGATATTATTTATTATCCTTTTAAATACCAAAAAAAACTTTGACTCCTAAAAATAGGAAGATATGGAAGACAATTGTTCCAATCCCTGATTTTCTTCAACTATCTTGATTACTCATTCAGACAATAGTTGGAAGATAAGTTTCCAAATTTCTCTTGATGGATAGTTGAATGACTTCGTTTGTCTGTATGAAATGTCTAGATCAGTGTATTTCGTGTATGTAGGATGGCTTGAAAATAGGTTTTCGATTTGCCAAAGAAGATAGAAGTCGTCTATGAGTAAATCTGTAATGGTCTGCCCTCTCAAATTGTCGACCATTCCTTTGAACATTTCTTCACTCTCTATGATTATGAATAAATTATTTCTATAACTTTCAAAGGATAGAATCTTGTCTTTATCATCCCATGCTGAAGGAAACCTCATATTTATTAGATTTTCAAATTTGTTGGTGAATGATTTAATGCTTCTTTTCACCATTATACATTTATTCTAAACTTGCTTTAACAAATTTATTTTTGTGAAAATATTTTCAACCTCCATTACCATTGTGGTTTTGTCTTTCACAGCTTTAATTTTCATCACTTCACTGGAATTGGAATTCATGAACTTAATAACTATGGTAGCAACCTGAGTTTTAGTTCATAATTCTTAGAATGCTTTATTTATAGTGTCATCTGCTTCATCTGTCAATAGGATCTCATCGTCAATTATTTTGAAGTAATCCCAAATCTTGCCAACTTCATCAATGATTTCATCCGAATTAATGTGTCTAGCTCATATTAGATATGGTTTTCCAGACAACTTATTCTTCATTTGTTCCATCTCTATTAACATCTTAGCTTTCAACTTATGGTATTCTCCAATAATTTTATCCTTCTCCTTGATTTCTTCACTCTATGTTGAAATTATTTTCTTCAGCTTTTCAATTTCATCTCCTTTCAGGTTCAAGTCTGCTAATTCCCTTGATAACCCATTTATTGGATATGTTTATTCTATTACATGTGATGAATAATATCCCTCTTTCAGGATTTCAATCTAATTCTCATACAATTCAATCGGTCCTTCCATTTGTATCATCTTTTTGAGGAGTTCATTCTGTTTTGGTTGGATAACCTGTCATTTTGGATTTTGGACATGTTCAATTCCAAGGATATTGAGCCTTTTCTTCAATGCCTGGATCTTTGTATCTTTTATTTTCATCGGAGCTTGCACAGATGTTGCATCTTGTGGATTATCTCCTAGATCCACTACCCAATGTTCCAATTATTCCACTCTTATATGCTTAGTTCTATTAGCAAACTTTTCTTTTTTTTAGCTAACCTCTAATATTTTCATTTATGGCTTGTAGCTTCTTAATTTCAAGAGTGGTTATCATTACATATTTTTTCAACATCTCTCCAATTTGTCTATGTAGATCCATTTTATCTAGTGGGTGAATTGCATTAAGATCAATAGATATATTTGTCACCTTTTTTTGCTCTTTTGGTTCCATCATTGTTATATTCAATCTACCTTTTTCATAGTCTACAATAGATATCATCCTGGTCTGAGGTGTCTCTTGGTCAAATATTTTAGGAAGATTTTTTTGTTTGATCTTTGCACCCATATTTCTAGTGGCCATGAATTGATGAACGTGATCAATATTTTTTTATTGATCTGTATCTAATGAATCTTTTCCACTTTGGATTTATGAGCTCTGAGGATTTGATGATGATGATGACACTTCTACCATTACAGTAGGTTCCTTGATCATTGGTGCTACTTCTTCTTGTGATTATTGATCTTAATCTTCATCAAGTACCTATGTTTTATACCTTTTTGTTGACCTTTCTTCCTCTGTTTCTGAGTTCTTTGAGGTTGATCATGTAGTCTTTATTTTGTATATTTTCTTAAATTGTTGAGGGGTCTTTATTACTAGATACTTTGAAGGCTTCTTTGGCACTTTACCTTGGACTTGCAAGATACATTTCACATCTTCCTAGCTGTTATGGTTTGTCAGCAGCTCCAATTATGTTTTTTGTTGATTCTGGTAAGGAACTTGTCCATGTGCAATCCTTTTGAGGAGATTACAGCATGAGTGTCATACATCCATTTTTATCCCTACTAGAAACCAATGTTCTAAAGGATTTTTTCTACTACCTGCAAAGCTATTCTAGTATTGACAACAAAAGGCCCATCTTATTTTTTCAATTTGAAACTAGATTTATACTTTCTTGATACAAAATGGATATTATCAGAGTCTAATCTCTATCTAATGTATTCCAATGCAAAGATTCTAAGAGTCAAGAAAATAGGCAACAAGAAAGGATGTAGTTCAGAGCCATATATCCTAATCTTTGTAGGATCTTCAAAAATGTACAAGTCCCCTACTCTTTTTTCAAGACTTAACCATAATAGTTTCTTGCATTCTAAAAAAACTCTGGAGGGCATATCATCATGTATATTATAATAATATTTTGACATGAACTTGTTAACATATTCTGAAAATCTCTCATTCTGAAACTTTTTCCTAACCAAAGAAGTCTAGTGAATGATTGAGACTGGGTTACCAATTTCATCTTCAATTTTTAGTCCAAGATGTGAAAAGTTAATAGCTTGGGAAAACAAGAATAGGTGAAAAAGATAAAATTGATATTTGAAACTCTTAAGAGTTTCAAACTCTGGCAGTTGATGATGAATCTTAACATCTAGAAATTGGGAATAGTTGAATCTAGTGAAGGATTTCATTATAAATGAATAAATTAGCATCATACACCCTGAAACAAATTCATCAACCACAAGGTCATTATCTTTCCCTAAAATTGCAGATATCATTGCATAATTTGCCTTGATATTTCATGAAATAAGTTGGTTTCAAGAGAAAAACCATATGCAGGGACATCAAGGTTCTTGCATAAATAACATTGTAAAAGAGTAACTCTATCATGGGGATTTAACTCCCAAGCATTTGGCTAGTACAGTTTCCTCTAATGTTTCACTATCAGGGTTTAATGGCCATCCTAACATTTCAAATATTGATTGGGGAGTTATCTCGTTAAGTACAAACCCATCTTTAGAAATAACCATTCTCTTAGAAGAAATGTAGTTCGAAGCACACCAGATCACAAACTCGGGAAAATCGTACACTTGGGGCACTAGAAATTTCACCAAATCACACTCCCAGACATGATAATGGTCAACTAAATCAATAAAAATTTTGGAGTGCTAGCTGGTGAATTTTAAACAAGTTAAATGAAAAAAATGGGTCAAAAATATCTTTGTCTTTGTCAACTAAATCCTCTTCCTCAATAATTAGCAGTTTTTTATCTTTGGTCAATTTAGATGACTTCTTTTTAAACAATGAAAAGATGGAAGAGTAAAATATTTTGAATTACCCATAGAAAAATTTGACTCAGAATATACTAGGGTTGGAATGGTGGATGGCACTGGTAAGTTGGAATATGTTACCAGTGTTTAACTCTTCGTAAATCCAACATTAACCAACAAACTTTCGTCTTTACCTTTTTAAAGTGAAGCTTGAATAAGTGGCAATTTAGGATTGGTGAAAAAAATGAATTTAAATATCAAAAATCAAATAAAATGTCATTTCACCTTTTTCACGCTTATTGTCATCACCTAGACACGCGTCAATCCAGCGTTGATTGTTGGGGGGTCTCGACTATTCACGCTAACTGTAGAAGGGGGGGACTACAATTTACTAACACACAACACGTCATTGGAGTTCCAACCATCGTTAAGTTTTGTGGCCCCCCTCCAATTTGTTAACCATCGAGCATGCAGGAGGGGCCGCGAAAGAATGTGGACCATTGATTAAAAGTGTCGAGAACGTTATCAATCCTTCAATGGAAGATGCACTTTTTATTAGAATAATCGTATAATATAAAATTTATATTATATAAAGAAAACTTTATAGAGACTAAACTATGTTAAAATACTAAAATATTAAAATTAAACTAAATTTAAATATTTTATTAAGTATTATTTCAAAAAATAAAGAAAGCTAAAGACTAAAATAAAACCAAATATCCTATTTAACTTATTAAGAGACTAAATCTAAGTTGAGTTTCTAAATATTGTAAAAATTTAGACTATGTTACAACATCTGGCTCCATCTGGGGATTGTGTCTCCCATCGAGGCACTAAAGAATTACAGACCAAGTGCCTTTTATTGGGTTATGGAATCATTATTCTGGACAAAAGTAAATAAATACCTCTAGTGAATGTTAATTTCTCTTAAAAAATAACAGCAAAACCTTTTCTTCTCGTTTTTGTGATTAATCTATAATTGAAGAGATTGAACTACTACCAATTTTAGAATTTAACATGTTTTTTATAAAGTGAGACCAGAAAAGGTTAAAAAAAAAATCACTTATTCAACTTTACTCTAGAGTTATTCAAGGTAATGCAATCATAAATTTTGGCTAACGAGTCAAATTTATAACTAGTTTTTTGTAAATCAAGGCTTTTAACATCTTAAAGGTAATTATTAAAGTCAGAACATAGTTATTTTTTAGGAAACTAGTTTGATTAAGTATTAAAATAAAGAAACTCATTGGTACTCTTCCTCATCCTCATAGTGTTGCTACACTGCCAAAAAGCGTCCATAGCCTATGGTGTAGTCACCATGACATCACAACCCTTGCTTCATTGTCAGCGAGTGTCCATAGCCCCGATGAAGATACCTGCATTTCCCACTTGAATTTCCTTCCACCATCTCTTTCAATTAGTTTGACATTTTACAGGAGATGGGGGAAATCAATATGTTTTCACATTTAAGGGATGATGTATGTTTATCAAGGATGAGTTAGAAATACATGAGTGATAAAGTATACTCATAAATATTTTCATTCCCTCATTCTTGACTATCTTTCCAAAATATGCCTTTTTAGTAGCATACCTTGAGTAAAACAACCAATTATAAGTTTGACACTAGAATCTTTACCTAGAAAGAACTACCCAAAACATACGTTTTCAACTTTCATGAGTGTTGGAGTTACTTCACACACACCTAGGATTTCTTTTTCCTAAGGTCCTAAGGTCCTAAGGTTTTTTTTCTATGTTTATTAGTCATTATTCAATCTCCTAAAGTTTAGGGGAGAATATTCCACCTGGAGAATATTCTCTTCAGTTGACACTTCAGTTTGACTAGTTGAGTTGAGTCTAGATATTGCATTGGTTTTGTCACCATGCAACATTGGGATCATCACCATGTTAATGCGCATTAGCCTTGGTTTCATCACTAAACTGGTGCATTACCCTTGATTCTTTGATCTACTCCTCACTACACTCTATTTTAGTCAGTTAACCAAAGACTGGTTGACTAGTTAACTCAGTTAGGTGAAAGTTCACTCTCGTAACTGCCTGAGAGACTAGACTAGGTGGCAGTTCACTCCCATAATTTCTAGTGTGTGTCCAAATAACTTTATACCACCACTATGGCGCATTCATTCTCCTCTAGTTTGCATTGATTGAGTTATACAGAGTATATCATGTGTAAATTATTCATTATTCATCACGGTTTATGAGAATTCTTCCACTCTTTCTCTCTTACTTTTTCTTTCTCAATTTATCTCTGCAAATGTGTGTGGTATTTTCTAGCTAGATCTATTTTGTGCAGGTTCAAAACATTTACGATGAGGAAATAGGAAAAATGTTCTTCTTTCTGGGTTTTTTAAGAAAACATCATGTTGAAATATTCATCAGTAGTTGGGACAGTCTTTTTTATTAAGATTTTAAAATCTGAGAAAAAAAGTATTTATCTGTTTTAAATAGAATGTTTAATAAGAATGTAGTCTCCTAAGATAAATCTAACAAAAAGGTGCACATGCTAACTTAGAAAAGAACATTCTGATTTTATTTAATTGGATCATGCTTTAAAGATAAAATAATAATGATGAATCTTCATGAGTCATAATTTAGATCCAAAAACTTGTTTCAAAAATATTCACATAGAAGTTCTTTGAAAACTGAAAAGTAAAAGTAATACTAAACAAAACTGGTTATATACAATGAATGGAAATAAAAATCTTTATAATTGAATGAAATGTTTTAAGAACCATCCATTCACAGACAGTTCTATCAAATATCCTTCCAGATTTTGAAGGGAAAATGAGTTGGTTCCTTCAACTGTAGCAATTTCGTAAGGTTCAAGCCATAAATGATCAATTTTTCCTTCCTTTCTAGGATCTTCTCTCCTCCTATCCCATCGCAACACCAAGTCACCAGGGGAAAAATTTGTTTGTTTTGCTCTCCTGTCCAAAATGGATTTCATCGTGTCTTGCTATTCCTGAAATTTATCATTAACTTGTTCTCTAATTTGTTGTACTTCAATCAGCTAGTTAATCCTCCTAGTAAGATCATTAGGTTCTTCTTCAGTATCCTGCATTAGTTTCATTACAAGAAAGGCAAGATTAATAGGAAGTACAACATCAAGGCCATAAATTAATTGTAAATGAGACATACATGTGGATCTTTTAGTGTTGATTTTGTTGGCCCAAAGTGAAAATTTTAAATGAGAATGCCAAGCTCTTTTATTATCAGTTGATACTTTATTGATGACTCTCATTAAACTCTTGTTTGATGATTCTTCCAATCTATTTCCCTTAGGGTAATAGGCACTTGAATGTCCAAGAATGATGTTATATTTCTGACAAAAATATATCATTGCAAGAGATTTAAAATCTTGAGCATTGTCAGTTATGATTTTTCTTGGACATCCAAATCTAGCAAGGATATTTTCTTCAAGAAATTCGATTACAATTGCATCAGTAGCAAATTTGGTAGGAATTGCTTCCACCCATTTAGAAAAACAATATGTTGCAGTTAAAATCCATTTATGTTGTGCACTAGATGCAGGATGAATCTCAACAATGAAGTCCAGGCCCCATTGTTGAAAAAGAGCTTTAGATTTTATTGGCACCAATGGTAATGAAGGAAGTTTTTGTTTACCTACAAAAATCCAAAATTGTTTACAAGATCTTATCTTGGAACTTCTAAAAATAGCTTTGGACAATAATATCCTTCTCTCAAGATTTTATACGTTATGGCTCTCCAAGCATGGTGTCCTCCACATATGCCATTGTGAAATTCATCTATGGTCCCTTTATTTTCTTCCTCAACAATAAAATTTAGCAAAATACCCAAAGGATCTTTCCAATAAAGCTATTCATCTATTATGCAATACTTGATTGCCTAAATTTTGAGAGACCTATCTTTTGCTTGATTGAAATCAAATGGACATTCAAGGGTTTGTAAATAAAATACAATGTCTTTGTACTAAGGAGATATAAAAAAAAACTTATCATTTACCTTTATTGGGGGTTGCTGGGAATCTGCTTCTTCAAGCTCAGCTAAAGGATGTTCTGTTATTTTTGAAATCTAATTTATCCCAAGAAGTTTGCAATTTGATTATGCTAGAAGTCTTGTTAAACCTTGACCTTTAATCAATTTTGTTGGTTTTATTTCAAGGTCATACTCCTAAAAAAATTCTATCCATTTGCCTCATTTTCCATCAGCATCGGGTTTATTCAAAATCTCTTTCATTATGCTAAATTACATATGCAATTATTCTAGAATGATGAACATAGACTCAAAGATTTCAAAGCTTTAACCAATGCATAAGCTTGTTTTTCCATTATATTATATTTGACTCCAAAATCTCTTAAACTCTTACTAAAAAAAGTAATTGGTTGTTCTTGATTTTTTATATTTCTTTGTAAAAGGACTGCAGCAATAGTGTTATTAGAGGCAAAATAAAAGATAAGAAATTCCTTCGAATAATCTGGACTAATCAGCACTATTACTCCTCCCAAGGATTTCTTAATCTGATCAAACAAATATGTGGCCTCTAAAGACCATTTAACTTCACTATCCTTTTTTAGCATCTCTGTTAAATCTTTTACAACTTATGCAAAATTTTGAATGAACCTTTTTAGAAAGTTGATTTTTCCAAGAAAATATTGGATCTATTTCTTATTTCTGGGTAGACTGATAACTTTAATTACTTCAACACGTTGAGGGTCAATCTTCACTCCTTCCCTTGAGACAATATGTCCGAGTAATTTTCCTTCCTGCATAGAAAAATGAGATTTCTTAGGATTAAGTGACAAACCATATCTTTTACATTTAAAAAAAGTTTGTCTAAGATGTTTTAAATGTTCATCATTTGATTTGGAGAAAACAGTTAGATCATCTAAGTAAATAACAATAAACTTGTCTTTTTCTCCAACAAATGTTATGTCCATTGCCCTCTAAAATGTTGCTCCTACATTCATTACACCAAAGGGAATTTCGTGATACATGAAAGTTCACCAAGGTGTGGTAAATGCAATCATCTCCATGTCTTTTTCATGCACAACAATCTAGTTATAGCTTGAAAAACCATCAATCATAGATATTAGATTGGCTCCTACTACCTTTTGTAACACATGATCCATTTTGGGAAGAGGATAACTATCTTTCAATGAATATTTATTGAAATTCCTAAAATCAACACAGATTCTTATTTCACCATTCTTCTTTCTAACAGGTACTAAATTTCCAACCCAAGAAGAATATATAAGAGGAACTATGATTTTTTCATATAATATTTTTTTTAGTTCCTTTTCAATGACTGAGAAAAGAATATGGTTTATCTGTCTTAATTTATTTCTAAATGGCTTAGATCCCACTTTAAGTGGAATTCTATGATGAATTGTTTGTTATCATAAGTCTTTAAATCTTCATATGACCATGCAAACACTTCAATAAATTATTTAAACAAATCAACGTACCTGATTTTTTTATCAACGGGAAGAAGTTTTTAGAGCTTGATATTCTTTGGTTCTTGTTCAATACCAATGTTACAGTCTTCTACTTCTTCATTATGAGGGTGAACAACAACTTTAATAGCAACATCATCTTTATCAAACAGTTTCTCCAGAGGAACTAATCCCTTTGGAATCTGATTATTTATTAATACCATCATTTTATTATTAGCAATAATATTTTGCAATTTAGATTGTGAAAGACTATTTTGATTAATTTGTTCATTATATTTGCAATTTGTAATAGTAGTGGTAGTAATAAAGTATCACAAGTATAGAATCAAATACATTCAAGAAGAAATTATGGACATGGAGATAACATCATGAACAGGAATCACATGGACTGAGACATAGAAAATTAGAATCACTTAAAGCCTGCAAAATTTTATTAAAGATATCATCTTTTCTTAAGGAAAAAAGTCCATTTACATTGAGTCTTTATTAAACTTTTATACAAATTAGGTCGTAACCAAATTTCATTATTCAGTCCTATTTCTTATCCTTTTAAATAAATAAATAAATAAATAAATAAATAAAAAAAAAAAAATTGACCTAAAAATAGGAAGATCTAGAAGACAACTATTCCAATTCTTGATTTTATTCAATTGTCTTGATGCCTCATTCAGTCAACAGTTGGATGAGAAGCTTCCAAATTTGACTTGATGGATAGTTGAATGACTTCATTTTCATGTATGTAATATATATCTCAGTGTTTTTCTCGTATGTAGGAGGGATTGAAAATAGTTTTTTTTTCCAAAGAAGATAGAAGTCATCTATGAGTAAATCCACAATGGTATGCTCTCTCAAATTGTCAACTATTCCTTTGAAGTTTTCTTCACTCTCTTTGATTATGAATAAATTATTTTTATAAATTTCAAAGGATATAAGCTTTCCTTTATCATCCCATGTTGAAGGAAAACCCATCTTTACTAGATTTTTAAATTTGTTGGTGAATGATTCAATGTTTATTTTCACCATTATACATTTATTATAAACTTGTTGTAACAAATTTATTTTTGTGAAAATATTTTCAACCTCCATCACCATTGTGGTTCTATATTTCACACCTTTACTTTTTAGTAATTCGCTAGAATTGGAATTTAGGAACTTAATAACTCTGATAGAAACCTGAGGTCTAGTTCCTAATTCTTGGAATGCTTTCTTTATACTGTCATCTGCTTCATCTGTCAATAGGATCTCATCATCAATTATTTTGAAGTAATCCCAAATATTTCCAACTTCATCAATGATTTCATCCCAAATAATGGGTCTATCTCCTATCAAATATGGTTTCCTAGAAGAAAAAAAATCGTTTGTTCCATATATGTTAGCATCTTAGCTTTCAGATCCTGGTATTCTCCAACAATTTCATCCTTCTCCTTGATTTCTTCATTCGATGTTGAATTTTTTTCTTCAACTTTTCAATTTCAACTCCTTTCAATTTCAAGTCTGTTAATTCCCTTTATAACCCATATGTTGGATATGTTGATTCTATTACATGTGATGAAGAATACCCCCCTTTCAGGATTTCAATTTTCCTCTCATACAATTCAATCTAATCTTCCATATATATCATATTTTTTAGGAGATGGTCCTTTTATGCTTGGTAATCTATAATTATGGAGTTTGAACATGTTCAATTCCAAGGATATTGAGCCTTTTCTTCAGTGCATGGATCTTTATATCTTTTGTTTTCATCAGAGCTTACACAAATGTTGCATCTTGTGAATTATCTCCTAAATCCATTACCCATTGTTTCAATTCTTCCACTCTTATCTACTTAGTTCTATTATTTAAATTTTCATTTTTTAGCTGACCTCAGATATTTTCATTTATGTCTTGTAGCTTCTTAATTCGAATAGTGGTTATCTTTACATCTTTGTTCAACATCTCTCCAATCTTTCTATGTAGATCAATTGTATCCAGTGGTTGAACTGCATTAAGATCAATAGATATATTTGTCAGCTTATTTTGTTCTTTTGGATCCATCACTGCTATATTCGATTTACCTTTTTCATAGTCTACAATATATACAATCTTGGTCTAAGGTGTCTCTTGGTCAAAGATTTTAGGAAGAATGTTTTGTTTGATCTTTGCACCCATCTTCCTAGTGGTCATGATCCGGATTATTTTGAGAATGACGTGAAGGAAGAAATATAACAGAGATATAACGAGGAGATACATAAAAATATGGAAAGGAACATAGTAATATAGTAAAACTTGGATTCTATTAATGATTGTTTGGAATACAAAATACTGTAAAATGCAAAGCACACAAGCTAATTAGAATGGTGGTAGCTTATCTCTGAAAAGATATGTGTCAGCTATGCTCATTCACAAGAATATTATTACAATGAGGCTCCAAATGAATTTTTAAAATAAATCATAAATGAGGAAACCTTAAAAATCCAAAACCCAAACCCCAGGAGATGAAACGCCAAAAGGTTTGTGGGCCTCGATGGGGATAGTTGACACGTCAACTTCTCGAGGGTGCAACTTTCACATATGATCTTTGTTTGGAGTGTTTGATACCTCGTTGGAAAGGTCTAGTTGAGGAGTACAACGTCTAATGAATATTATTGAATGGAAATGGCATCCTCTGGCCCCAAAAAATTCCATAAAAACGTCATTTAGGGCCTCAAAACGGCCCCAGAAGTTTGGGACCCGAAAAACTGTACAAAAATGCCAAAATGAAAAATTGTTCTTTGAGTCAATGGAATAGGTGGATGGACACCAATATCTACTTAGATCATTCCTCTCTCCTTAGGTATAAATGGTCTATGATGCATTAATTTCCTCCATCATATGGGGAAATTTCTGTTGAATCTGACTCTTGGTGAGCCATTTTCCCTAATGAAGAAACTACCCTACTTTGACAACCTGATAGAGTTGGATGTTCTGTTGGAAGGTGCCTTTCATCTTAGTGTCCATGATCTGATCGACTGTCACATTTTCAATGCAGTCTGGATTGGATTTTGTAGGATCCAAGTGCTTGGCCACGTCTGAAGTGTTCAGGAGAGGCAGAAAATATGGCTTAAGCAGTTCCATATGAAATATCGGGTGCAATCCAAGGAAAGGAGGAATACTTAATTCAAAAGCATTCTCACCCACAGCCTTGGTTATGGTGTAAGGCCTGTATCAGAGTGGGTGTATCTTCTCATGCAGTCTTGTGGGGCGCTCTTTCTACAAATGCAACCATTCCTTATCTCCCACTTGAAACTTGTGTGGTACCCAATGCTTATCATGGCATTGCTTCCACTTTGCATTAGCTTTTTAAAAAATATTATGAAATTGTTTTTGGATCTGCTGGATTCACTCAATTCACTCAATAAATTTGGTTGCTTGATCAACCTCAGTCTGAGGATGGGAGGACTCTTATTGTGCATCTGCAATGGGTATAGCTACATCAATAGGGGCCAATGGTTGGAACCCCAAGCACACATGAAAAGGGTTGTGACCAATAGATTTGTGGAGGGATATGATGTAGCTATATTTAACATAAGGAATGCTTTCATCCCATGTGTGTGGATGTTTGGAAATGTACATCCTCAAGATATAAACAATCATCTTATTGACTACCTTTGTTTTTCCATCAATCTGTGGGTGGAAAGAAGTCGATTTCGTCAATTTGGTGTCCATCATCGACCATAGTCTAGACCAAAAAGTGCTCAAGAATCTAGTGTCTCGATCTGAGATGATGGTTCGTAGGAGCCCAAAATGAACCCAAACATGTTCAAAGAAGAGCATGGTGATGGCCTTGGCTGTGATGGCCTCGGTTGTGATGATCTTCTTAAAGGGTGCCAAAACTACCATCTTAGAGAATCGATCAACGACCACGAAGACACAACCATTTTCATGCTTGGTTGAAGGCAAACTGGACATGTTATCCCTGGATATGGACTCCCAAGGCCTATTTGGAGTAGGAAAAGGGGTGTATAGCCATTGTTTCTTAATGGAAGGCTTGGCAATGGTGCAAGTGTTGCAGGATATGATGTACTTGTGTACATCTTGTCGAATCTTCATCCAATAAAAATGATTTTGTAGTACTGACATTATTTTTTCTACACCAAAATTTCCTATTTTCCGGCTATAATGAGCTTCCCAGATCATCTTTGCATGCTCGCTTGAAGGAACACAGAGATGGATTAGATGGCATAGCAATCCATCCTGGAGATGAAAGTCTGGAAATACTTTTTAATGCACTCAATGTCTGATAGGAAGCAGCAAAGTCAAAGTCATTATTGTATAATCGTGGCCACCTAAATGCCTCATGCCCACAAGAGTTAAGAAATATGGTTAGCGCCACAACTGAACATCAACTGAGGCAATATGTGACATGGTTGGCATTGCCCTTCTTATACTTGAATTTCAAGTGGAATTGTTGCAGGTACATGGACCACTTTTGATGGAAATCATTATGTAACTTTCCTCATGTCTGCAAGAATTGCAGAGGACTGTGATCAGTGTGGATGATTGTTTCCTTCCCCAGAATGTAATTCTTCCACTGTCGGCATGCATTCACAATGTAGTTCATCTCTTCATTGTAGGTGGGGTATCTATGAACAGCATCAGATAGTGTTTCATTGTGATAGGCTATTGGATGCCCATGTTGGGTGAGGACTACACCGATAGAATAATCTAAAGAATCTGTCTCAATCTCAAATGGTTGTTGTGGGTCTAATAGAATAAGGATTGGTGTTGAGTAGAGGTGGAATTTCAAATCCTTGGATGTTTTTCTTGGGGATGTATCCCACACAAACTTGGACTTCACTCCACCCTTGGTCACCTACTTAGGTCCCAAGCGATATGAGAGAACCCCAACATAAAACTGGTGGTAGAAGTTGGTGAGGCCCAAGAAGCTACGAATCTTGGTCATTATCTTTGGGGCTGACCAATCATGGATGACTTGGATCTTGGTTGGATCCACATGCACACCCTACTCATCCACAATGTATCCAAAATATTGGATTTTTTGCATTCCAAAGGAACACTTCTGCAAATTGGCATATAAATTGTGTTGTCATAGAGTGTCCAAGACCTGTTGAATATGCTTCAACTTTTCCTCCCAAGTTTTTTTTAAGATGAGGATGTCATCTAGATACACTACCACAAAGGAGTTTGTGAAAGGTCGCAATATGTCATCCATCATCTACATGAATGTGTATGGGGAATTAATCAAGCTAAAAGGTGTGACCATCCACTCAAAGAGACCTTTTTTATACTTGAAGGTTGTCTTCCATACATCAGCTTGCTCAATCGGCATCTAGTGGTATCCTAACTTCAAATCAATCTTACTAAAAAAATTGGCTCCCTTAAGTTGGTCAAGAATATCATCAATCCAAGGGATTGGGTATCATTTCTTGACTGTGATCTTGTTCAAGGCTCTGTAATTAATAAAAAATCACCATGTCATGTCCTTCTTTTGTACCAAAACAATTGGGCTCTCGCAATGGGAGGATCTTGGTCTGATGTGGCTCTTCACAATTAGCTCTTATAACTGGCATTTTATTTCTTCATCCTTTATACCATAACACCTGTACACAGGGTCGTTAGGAAGAGGAGCATTGGGTGTCAAATCAATTGAGTGCTTTATCTAACATTGCATAGGCACCCCAGTAGGTGAGAAAAATATGTCTTTGTTCTCTTATACTATATTTTCCACTTGTTGTTGATGCGTAAAGAGACCCCTTGCAGAGGTTTTGGCGGTTGCAGTGACCTTTCATTCACCTTCCAACTAAACCATAAAGATCAAAAATCTCTCGATCTGAAAGACCACTTGTGTACACTGCTTCATGGAGATCAAAGAGACCACAATGGTTGGAATTTCCTTTGGTACCCAGTAGATTTTATCTCCCAAAGTAATAATGACACTACAAAGCCTAGATTCATAAAAATCATGACACTTCCACATATATGGTTGTCCTAACTAAACATCACAAAATTCAATAGGGAAAACATCACACAATACCTCATTTTTAAAGGGTTTGATGTCGTAGTGTAGGTGACATTATTGTCTGGCGTGGATGTCTCGTCCCTAGTTGAGCCATTCGATGGTGTATGGATGAGGATGTTGCATCATTTTTAGGTTCAACCTCTTGATGACCTATATTGATATTAGGTTCTTCTGGCTACCGATGTCAACAATGAAATGGAGTGGGGTCCCCTTAACCCACATCTATTAGTGGAAGAGGCGCTCCCCCTCTTTAGGATCCTTTAGTTCCTCTGGATGTACTTTTGTGGTAGAGATGGTGACACTGGGTTCTACATCAATGATTTGTTTTCCCTTTTCTGGTTTTGAATCAGAGTCTGAGTCAATATTCGACCCTAAGGATTTCATATTATCCAACAATGACATTTTGGATAGACATTCATCATTATTGTTCCAATGGATTTTGTGGAACAGGAACCACTTTCCAGTGTCCTTCTTCGAAATCCCATTACCTTTCATTGTTGGTGGCCTGGACTAGTTGTCCTGAGACTAGCTATCTTTTCTTTGTCCTTTTCATTGGGAGTTAGGGCCACCCTTACCATACTTCTATTGTTGTGTACTTTTAGACTTGAACTCCTGCTTGTTATGCTACTTAAATTTCTCCTCGATTTTGATAGCATATCGATAAGCAGCTCCTAATGACGAGATGTCCAGAAACTCCATTTCGGTTTGGATGTACCTATATAGAGACCCGCGGTATTTTAGAACCAGATGTCACTCAGAGTATTTGATACCCATCTTAGTATGCAATGTATAGAAGGTATTTGTGAACTCTGGCACTGTTTGGCCCCTCTCTTGACGCAGTGTGATCCATCTCATGTGTTGGTCATCATTGTTTCCAACAAGGTAATATTGTTCATTGAGGGCATCAAAAAAATATTCCCAAGTGGGTCTTGTCCAAAAAATTGCAAAATAATCCTCGACACGTTGCTCACAATAGGTCTCCCACCAATATTTGACATGGGGAAGGGCCTTAAGGAGAGTGAAGGTAATTTTTTCACTATTGGAAAACGTTTGGACAAAGAAATAACCCTCTAGCAGAGTTAACCATTTTTCCAAAGTGTCGACATCTATATAAACTTAAAATAAACGAATATCAAAGTTAACTTGTACCTTGAAGGGTGTCTCACCTTCGAAGTGGCTGTTAGTTGAAGGTGATTCCATTGTTAGCCGGAAGTCAGTTGTAGAAGGATTTGGGAAAAATTATCCATCATCTTGTTCTAATCGCATGAGGATTAAGAAAATTATCCATCATCTTGTTCCTATATCGCATGAGGGATTCCGCGAGAAACAGTTTGATAGGATATCATGCTCCATCATCCCTATTTTATTTTGCCATGGGAGGTTTCTTGGGTGATCGATAGCAGTTTTCCTCAAGAGAAACAAGGTCGAGACCCAACTCTCTATACCATGACCTTGTCGGGGACATGCACTAAGAACAACAAGGAGCAGACTACTCTGATACCACTGATCCAGATTATTTTGACAAGGACATGAAGGAAATAATATAACATAGATATAACAAGGAGATACACAAAAATATGGAAAGGAACACAATAATACAGTAAAACTCAGATTCTATTAATAATTGTATGGGATACAAAAGACTATAAATTGCAAAGCACATAAGCTAGCTAGAATGGTGGTAGCTTATCTCTTAAGAGAGATGTGTCAGCTATGCTCATTCGAAAGAATTTGATTATAGTGAGGCTCCAAAGGCCTTTCTAACATAAATCATAAATGAGGAAACCCAAAACATCCAAAACCCTAACCCTGAGAGATGAAATGCCAAAAGGTTTATGGGCCCCAATGGGGGTAAATGGTACATCAACTTCCCGAGAGCATAAATTATGCATACAATCTTCATTTGGGGCATTCGATACCTCATCGAAAAGGTATAGACGAGGAGTACAACTTATGTTAGGGGTCAAGAAACACTTTTACCAACCCATGGCCCCCCAAAATTCCAAAAAAAAATGTCATTTAGGGCCTCAAAACGGCAGTGGAAATTTGGGACCAAAAAAAATGTACAAAATTTCCAAAATGGAAAATTGTTTTGTGAGCCAGTGGAATAGATGGGTGGCCACCGACATCCACTTGGATCAGGCCATGAACTTATTAACATGGTCTATATGTTTTGATTTATATGTATCTAATGAATCTTTTCCACTTTTTCTTTATGAACTTTAATGATTTGTTGATGATGACACTTATACCACTATAGAGGGTTCCTTGATCATTGGTGCTACTTCTTCTTGTGATTATTGATCTTCATATTCATCAAGTACCTCTTTTTTATACCTTTGTGTTGACCTTTCTTCCTTTATTTCAGAGTTCTTTGAGGTTGATCATGTAGTCTTTATTTTGTATATTTTCTCAAATTGTTGAGGGGTCTTTGTTACTAGAGACTTTGAAGGTTTCTCTGGCACTTTACCCTGGACTTGCAAAATACACTCCACATCTTCCCAATTATTTAGGTTTTCTAGTAGCTCTTATTGTGTTTTTTTCTTATGCTAGTAAGGAACTTGTCCATGTGCAATCGTTTTTTAGGAAATTACAGCATGAGGGTCATACATCCATTTTTATCCCTACTGGAAACCCATGTTCTGGAGGAGTTTTTCTGCTACTTATAAAGTTGTTCTAATATTGGCAACAAAAGGCCCAACTTCTTTTTTCAATTTGAAACTAGCTTTATACTTTCTTGATACAAAATGGATATTATCAAATCAATCTAATCTATGTCTAATCTATTCCAATGCAAATATTCTAGGAGTCGAGAAAATAGGAAACAATAAAGGTTGTACTTCATATCCATAAATACTAATCTCTGTACGATCTTCAAAAATGTACCATTCCCTTGCTCTTTTGTCATGACTCAATAGTAGCAATTTCTTTCATTCTGGAAAAACTATAGGGGACATATCACCATGTATAATCTAATAATATTTTGACATGAACTTGTTAACATATTTTGAAATTCCCTCATTCTGGAACTTTTTCCTAACCAAAGAAATATGGTGATTGACCAAGACTGGGTTACCAATTTCATCTTTAATTTTTATTCCAAGATGTGAAAAGTGAACAGCTAGGTAAAACAAGAATAGGTGAGCAAGATAACATTTATATCTGAAACTCCTAATAGTTTCAAACTCTGACAATTGATGATGAATCTTATCTGCTAGAAATTGGGCATAGTTGAATCTAGTTAAGGGTTTCATTGTAAATGGACAAAATTGACATCATACACCATAAAACAAATTCATAAACCATAAGGTCAATATCTTTCCCTAAAATTGTAGATATCATTGCAATAATCTGCCTTGATATTTCAGGAAATAAGTTGGTTTCAAGAGTAAAATCATCTATAGGGACGTCAAGGTTCTTGCATAAATAAGACTGTAAAAGGGAAACTCTATTCTAAGGATTTAACTCCCTAAAGCATTTGGTCAGTACAGTTTCCTCTAACGCTTCACTATCAAGGTTTAATGGCCATATTAGAATTTCATAGATTGATAGGGGAGTTATCTCGATAAGTACAGACCCATCTTTAGAAATAAGCATTATCTTATAAGAAATGTAGTTTGAAGCACACCAAACTACAAACTCGGGAAAATCGTACACTTGGGGCACTAGAAATTTCACCAAATCAGACTCTTAGGCATGATAATGGTCAACTAAATATCTAAAATTTTGGAGTGCTAGCTGGTGAATTTCAAACAAGTTAAATGACAGAACTAGGTCAAAAATATCTTTGTCTCTGTCAACTAAATCCTCTTCCTCAATAGTTAGCATTTTTTTAGCTTTGGTCAGTTTAGATGACTCCATTTTAAATAATGAAAAGTTGGAAGAGTAAAAGATTTTGAATTACTCGTAGAAAATTTTTATTCAGAATATACTTGGGTTGGAATGGCAGATGGCACTAGTAAGTTGGAATGTGTTACCAGTGTTTAACTCTTCGTAAATCCAACATTAACCAGCAAACTTTTTCCTTTACCTTTTCAAAATGAAGCTTGAATACATGGTGATTTAGGATTGGTGAGAAAAATGAATTTAAATATTAAAAATCAAATAAAATGTCATTTCACCTTTTTTGCTCGTGTTTTCGTCACCTAGACACGCGTCAATCCAAAATTGATTGTGGGGGTGTCTTGAGTGGCTATGCTAACCATAGAGGGGGGGACCATAATTTACTAGCGCACGACACGTCACTGGAGTTTCAACCATGGTTAAGTTTCGTGGACCCCCTCCCTTTTGTTAACCATCGAGCATGCGGGGGGGGTGCGAAAGAATGTGGACCATTGATTAAAAGTGTCGAGTGCGTGATCAATCCAGCAATGGAAGATGCACTTTTTATTAGAATAATCGTATAGTATAAAATTTATATTATATAAAGAAAACATTATAGAGACTAAACTATGTTAAAATTCTAAAATATTAAAATTAAACTAACTTTAAATATTTTATTAATTATTATTTCAAAAAATAAAGAAAGTTGAAGACTAAAATAAAGCCTAATATCATATTTAACTCATTAGAATATTGTTATGACCAAAGGGGAGCATATATGGGGATAAATGTATATGATATGACCCCAAGGGGGGGGCATATATGGGCCTAAATGTACATGTAATGTGTAAATATATATGTAATAAGGTCGGCCTAATGGTAAAGGGGCATCATGTGCATTTATATATTTACACATTACATGGACATTTAGACCCATATATCCCTCTCCCCCTTCTTTAGGGTCATATCATATACATTTATCCCCATATATGCTCCCCTTGGGTTATAATAGAGACTAAATCTAAATTTTGTTTCTAAATATTGTAAAAATTTAAACTATGTTACAACACAACTCACATACAATACTCTACTCAATGAATCACTACTAGTGAACAAAAACCCAACCCTTACATAACCACATGCATTCCCCTTAAGTCTAGTGGAGGATGGAAATCATAACAAACTTGCTATCTCACCCTTAACCTCGAGCATCACCAGTCGGGTTGTTACAAAAATAGTTACAGTGATTATTGAATATCTTTGAGGATTCAGTTTGCACATGATCTCTTCAAGTCCTTATGCACAGCACAAAATGGGTTGGCACCCGCAATAGATTATGGGTTGGTGCAGGAGCTAAAACTTGGCGTTGTGCAGTGCATCTTCTTGGGTGCACACATGGTGCTAAATTTTGGTGTGCACGTAGTCTTCAAACCTTTAGGGTGTCAACAACCCCCCAACATTATTAGTTACCTCGTCCTCGAGCCAACAACATTTCTTCGTGGGTAGATCCTGAAATATTTGTGAGAACCACTAGTTGGACTTAGTGGGATGTATTCAATGGTATCTTTTTAGGTACAATCTATTGATATTGGTTGGTATTGTAGCCATGTACAATCCTTGGAATTTGTCACCAATCTCACATATTGTAGATGTGAATTCGACCCTTAATCTTTGATATCACAGCCTCTGCTCATTAATCTCCATATAAATTGTTTGAGGATAGATTTATTTCATCATACAGTTGAGAAACACTTGCACCATCTTAGCCAATTCCTTCCTATGAGACTTGGAAATATCACCCTAACAACCTCTAGGTCAAAGGTTAGGGTGATCTTTCCATCATTCATAGCCTTCGTCTTCTTCCTATATATCTCAGGCTTGTTGATATCGTTGAAGATGAAGGGAGTTTCACATGATAGGAGAAGAGGCTTGTAGATTCAGAATTCATAATTCCAAAATGGTTTTGATCCATGGTGGTGGGACCACTGGCTCTCTCCCTTTGGGCTCCAAAGAAAACTCCACATAATCTCGAAGCATAGTCCATATAATTGTTTGGTGACTTGATTGTTGCAATCGAAAAACTATAGGTTGGGTCCCTTGCCTGGGATACAAACCTGCAAATGTAATTCTCATGGGATTTCAACTATTGTTCATTGGGATTCCTATAAGGTATAGAGCTAAGAGTGTACCTCTCACCTATTTTAAGTAGCCATAGTTCGGGTGAATTCTTGGTTAAAGTTGAATTCTCGATACTACTTACTCCGCTAGTCTAACCTTTGTCATGTTGGTGATCTGCACTCTGTTATTGAGACTCTCTATTTGTAGTGGTCGAACTCCTACTGAAGTGAATGGAAATTGGCCATGGGGAATATAAATAGTCATGGGTTGGTTTTCCTGCATACCTCTTTTCTCTGCCAAGTAGGATTTCAGGCCAACCGAGAATATCTATTGGGATGATTGTTGTCAATTTTCATAGTGTCTATATCAAATGTGTCCCTAAATGTAATATACCATCATACCATTGATATTCCTTCTTGAACGTGTTTCCATAATTGTTCACATCCCTCATAAATGTGTGACCAAGTAAAATCTAATTGCTTGACCCTTTCTTGCTTTCAATCGCTATGTATTTTATACTCCACCTATGAGAACCTATCATCTTGTCATGTAGCTTGTATGTATGTAAGTGCTCTACACCATTGGTTGAAATTTAGAAATCTTTGCATGTAGCACCCTTTCCTATCTTCCAAATTACCTAACTTTTTCCTATCATGTCATTGAATTCGTAATTATACCTCCCTTGATACCTACCTACTTATGCACTATGCTACGCTAACTATGAAATTTTTTGTTCATTTAGAGCGCCCTCAACCCCTGCGGACCATAATACGCCTTGAGTTAGCTACCATTAATCAGGCCTTTGATGGGTTGATATTGTAGTGCTACTAACTTTGTTTTCCCTACCTCATTGATGTATACCAATCTAAATGATCCTAACTAGTGCATGCACAAATTACTAGGGTGTTTGAGAAACTTATTGTCATATACCAAAGAACCAGGTTGTAGAATTTTGTGTTGATTGTTGCAGTCATGCTAAGCCTTTTGTCTTTGTTTCTTGACCAATTGGTTATTACCCACAATGAGTCATTCCTCTTTGAGTTCCATTAGTTCATCCCACTGCTTCTAAAGGGATTGGTCGCCCGACATCTGTATCGTGAGATAAATCTGTAGACTTGGTACAAAAAATTCTAAGGTCATTACGACCTCTTTACTATAGACCAACCTAAACGGTGAATGCTTATTTAATTGTTTATAGGTCATTCTATACACCCATAGTACTACTGGAATTTGTTGATCCTAGTCATCATGCTGCAAATTACAAACCTTTGTTAGTGCATTCTCTAATAAATTGTTGAAGGCTTCAACTGTTTCGTTGGTTTGTGGGTGATATGGTGTACTCTTTTAGTGATGGATCGTAAATTTCTGAGTCAATGCACAAATGGTTTCATTCAAAAAATGTGCACCCTGATCCCTCATTAGCACCTTTGAGCAGCCAAACCTTGTGATCACATTCTCAAATATGAAGCATGTAGTCGTCTTTGCAGTACAATATTTCACTAGCGCAACTTTTGACTAGTGTGTCAAGTATTATGTGGTGGTAACAATGTGTCACATGCTCATCTTGCACATAGGGGAACTGATGGGCCCCACGAAATTAATATCTCATTTTTCAAATGGTTCTAGCATTAGGACTGGGAACAATGGAAATTTATCTCATCTGCAAGGCTTCCTGATCCATTGGAAAACATCACAGTGCTTGCAATATCCCTTAGCATCTTCAAATATTGATGGTCACCGTAACCTTGTGCGTAGCACTTTTTGTGCAATGGCATTTCCAGTGTTGTGTCCTCCCACAATACCTTCATGAGTAAGCCTCATTCCCACCCACATTTTCCAACAATTCATCTATAAATGGTGTTGGGAATAGATCATGTATGCAATTCACATTCAAGCTGCATAGGTCTATGAAAATTCTTAGGTTGTATGTCTTTTTTGGTTACACCACCATCAAGCTAATACAATTTGTTTCATCCATAGGGAAAATGATCCCTACCTCCAACATATGATCCAATTCTTTGCGCACTTTCACTTTGTACTTCGAGTTCAAGTGATAGGGTATCCTCTTTACTATATTATCATCTAGCTTTAACGTAATCTTCATTTCACCAAGGGATCCCACAATTCCCTTCATCTTCGAGAAGCTCCTTGGAAAGAGGTATCCATACTCTTTCAGCAAGTCTACCACTTGCGTTATTGTTTCCTAATCTCAGTAGTCACCAATTAAGGCCATCTTCGACACTTCTTCTATGCCTATATTATGTTTCTTAGTTTTTAATCGGTGCCCATAGTTCAGTGTAGTGCTACTAGAGGCCTTTACTTCAACCATTTTCTTGCCCTTGGTCTTTTTTATTTGTACCCCCATGGGGCCTTATTCCTACACATTGTCATTGTTGACCTTCCAACAATAGACAAGTTGTTTTAGTTTCATTATCGGCTTATGATATGCAAAGAAATATTTATGCATGATGTCTTTGGGCTACCGATGGAAGATGAAATCCTTGATTCTTAAGAGTGCCTCCACTACACTGGGATTTTTGACGTGAAATTAAATGTTGCACAGAACTTCCTGCTTACTTTCCCCTAATATCTTCTTTGTCTTCTTATTTTCTCCTAGATGTACCAGCTACTAGGTAACATATCCATAGTATGGACAAATGTATGGACCCATTGTGTGCTAGGAATATTATTGGTTGTGCAGTGTCTTTCACATAAACAAATGCGTTATTAAAAGTCTTCAATGCCCTTGTATTGGTTCATCAACTCAAATTTGGTCTTAGGATAGAACCTAACTTTGATATAATCTACCACATGTGCCCATTCATGTAGATCTACATAATGCAGAGCCCACCATCACATAGGTGTTCCTTTGACTACTGCATCCATGGCCTATATCCTTTGGGCCTCAGGCACCAACTTTCTCATTTGTACCAGAAATGTGTCTACTGAGACTATTCCGTTAAACCTCGGTATGTTGCACAACTCTGATATGATCCAGTGCACAATGTTGGTGATTCACGTGCATCTCCAAGTTGATACTTCATAGAACTTGTTCTACCATATTTCCATAGCATCCTTTGAATTTGTGTCATGGGAGTGAACACTTTTCCAACTGAATTCACCATCTGTTGTTGGATTCACATAATCCTCCTTACGCTCGATAATATTGTATATGTTTTCTATAATCGAACTCTTACATCCTCATTCATGTGATCATTATATATGTCTCCCTCATTTGGATCTAGTGGCGCAATAACATGCAAGGTGTTTGTCTAAAAGGACATCTTCCATTGCTTCAGGTTCAATATGACATCATTATCAAATTCCCAATCAATACCAAGTAGAGTTGGATAAAGGTCTAATTCATCCATTATCTTAATAACCTCGAAGTATTCTTAAGTCTACACTCTGTCAATGTTAACTTCCATTTTCTCCAGTGTGCCAATAAGATAGATTATGTATTGGCTGGAAAGCCTGAGCTGAATCGAGGACCACACCAAGTTTGATTTATCCATCAACTCCCATGATTTCTTTAGTAGTATGTTCATGTCCGATCCTTGGTACAACATAACACTATCAATCTCATAGATTTCAAGCTAAGTTTTCATCTTAAATTCTCTTCCTATGTGCTTCCTTCTACTTACATAGTGCACATATCATTCTGGTAATGGGGGAAAATCACAGCATTGTTTTCCCCTTCTTCCATGCATCTTGTCATCATGTAGGTGAGTTTATTTGTAGCTATAGGGTCACCCAACATCTTAAGACAACAACACAAGAAGTCCCTTATATGGGTTTTTTATTCAGTCTTGGCATAAGTGTTGTGTTGTGTTCCCTCTTGTGTCGTGCATCGTAATTCATCGCATGTGTGTTCTTCCTCTAGTTCCTTTTGTATTCTCATTATTCTTCCTCTCGCAATTTGGCTTCTTCCAATGCCCTAATTGTTGTGCTCTACAGTTCTTCGCACTAATAGGATTCCTCCAACACCTTTTGGGATTCATGGAAGAATTACTTTTGTTGCACGGCATCAAATTTAGAAGGTGCTTGCACCGCTTTTCTGGTATTTCCTTTTATATTCTGACCCAAAATTTCTCCTTGTTCTAGGTCATGTCTCATACGAATGCCTCCATGGGTTACTACCCATACGTCCACTTCTTCTTTTGAATTATAGCTTTTACATGGCCCTGTAGTCACCATTACAGTGTCCCTCCTTCTCTTCCCATTTGTCCAAAAGTTTTGGGTAGTCCTCCATGACATGGTATTCATTGTGGGAATATCCACAGATTGTGCATGGTTTGGTATAATCATGAAAAATGGCCTACTTCACCACAATAAAAACAAGTATGTGGTCCTCCTTTATCACCAACATATCATCTTCCTTGTCCTCTTCTGTATCCTCTTTTCTAGCCTCCTTAGTATCCCTCTCTATCAAATCCTCCACAATATCGACCCTTTTGTTCTTCTTGGACCCGGAAATCATTTGTGGTGTGTTATTGCATTAGTTGTAGTGACCAATAGTTGTTCACATCGTGTCCCATGTATTTGTAAAACTCACAGAATGGAGTGTGTGTGATATTTTAATACTTGTGTAGTGTGGGGCAATGGGGAGGTATATGACCCCATTGTCGACAGATCTCACACCACTCTGTTTGTGCTCATGTTGGAATCGGATTCGGTGCACCCATCACTATGCAATTCCCCAACATAGGACACTCATTCCTATGGTGACCTTTGGTGTGACACATAGTACACCACACATTCTCATGCACTACCTTAGCCTTCACCATATCTTGCAGTTGCATAGTGAGAGTCACGAGTTAAGATTGTACCTGTGTTAGTCATGTCGATGTCTCACCACCTCTCGATGTGGCTTCTAACCACGTTGTAATTTCCACGACCTGTGATTGGGTTGTCACCTTCTATTGGGTGAGAGGGACTTGAATATTTGGTAGGAGTTCAAATCAAATAAACCCTGCTCAATGTTGAACGTCTTGGAGCTTAAATGCCAGTATTTCCAACAAAATATTGAACCGCTAGTCATAATCCCACACGGTTTCTCCAACTAGTTTCTTGATCTCTTTGACCTCTTTTATACATTGTGATTCTGAATTAGGATTTTGAAATTCTCTAAGTAGATATCTCTTTATCTCCATTAGGGACCTTGTTTGTCCCACTAGCACGGTATCCTTGTACTTCATGTACCATGTTAGAGCTCTATCTCTTAATGTGGTTTCTAGCTATGCAATGTTGGATACCTTGTTTGTGACTCCCTTCACAGACCATATAGCTTCAAATGTGAACCAGTTTTGTTCTACATAGTCTCTTCTCATCCCATGAAATACAGGAAGTTTGAGGATCGAATTTTAGATCTCCATACTCACTCTAGAACTATATCTTCCTAACAGACTACTTCTTGTTGTTAATGATACTAACACTCTCTCTTGCTAAGTATTGTCGACTTTATATTTTCCTTCACTCATCTCTTCTAATCTCTCTCTTCTTCTACTTCTCTTAACTTTGAATGTTCTTCAGTTATTTCCTCTTTATGACAAATGCACAAGGGGGGTGGTTCAAAGAGGGGGTTCCTCCATACTCTATCATCTTCTATGGTGATGGATCCATAAGAGCTACCTATATCTAGTCGCACAAGCCTGCTCATAATCTCTAAGGCCTCTGCTCCTTCTTGGAGGGCTCCATCATTGTCACTTACTTCGTCGATGTTACTACTCTGAGCTCCATCTTCCTCTAATGTGACTACAATTCTCACTATCTAAGGGGATCCAACTTTGTTTTCATCAATCCTTCTCCAACTACTTTTGGTATCCTCTCTTGATACCTCTCTTTGAATGTCGCATATTTTTAATAGCCTTTCTTCTCCTGCACTTATCTCTAGTGCATATATTTCTTCCACACACCCTTATGGTATGGGTTATCTTCTTTTCATCTCGGATTATATTACTCATTTTTCACTCATTACTTTCTTTTCTCTGCTTCCTTGCACGGATTGACTCCTTATATTGATTATTCTTGCATATCCCTCGGCTCTTTTTCTCATCTGCTCTTCTGGATCCGTTCTCTTATCACCTCATCTCATCTTCTTTTGGATCCCTTTTGTCAGATCCACTTTCTTGTTCATATTTTCTTACTCCCCCTTCTTTCCATCTCCCCCCCTACATGGGGTGGTTTACTCAGCCATCCTATCAGGCGCCATGCACATCAGTCCCTTTTCTATGAACAACATCTTTATCCATAGAGGGATTTCTTCCAATAATCTCCTTCCAGGGTTGTCTACAAATTTTCTTTCAGAGCTACCGAAAGACTCACTGCATTCATAGAAAACTCAAAAATATACCCTTTTTTCACATGTTCATACCAAAAATCAATAGCTCTAGATCACTTATTATCCAAATATATCAACAAACTGACCATATATTGGTCCCATATCAGTGATTCTTGGGTTCCCCATACAAATTTAATCTATGTCTATCTCTTTATCCATTCATGTAGTAAACAAGGAAACTCAACAAAGAAAATTCCATGTAAATTTGTATAGATGTACCTTTGTTTCCAACTCTCTAAGTTGATCTGCATGTTCTTGGTCTCTTATCATGTGAACTCGTCTTCCTTCTCAAAGAGATAGTCTTATATCTACTTCTTGGAAGGTTTCCACCTCATTTCCTTCCTTCAACATGCAACAAAAAACCTTCAGGTCCAAGCAATAGAACCAATTGTTGGCTCGATCGGGGGGGTTCAGACCTAGTTTTCATGATGTTTGTCCAAAAAATACCCAATCGGTTCTGGCATATTAAATCTTTAAGAATTGAAGAAGGTCTCACCCAAGATTCCATGAGAATCATAGAGACCATAGGTTTCATCCAAGCTGCAGAGGAAGGGAATATACATGAAACCTTCACTATATAACTATGCAATCATGCATAACTATCATGAGATTATTATGTAGCATAATACAAATCCAATACACATTCATATCATTGATTCACAATATGCAAAGATAAATGTGATTTGGGCTTTAGTCATTAAACTCAAAGGTATTCAAATACAATTATATACATAGAGGTCAAAACCTTTCCAGGATGCATTCACAACAAAATAGAGACATGGCATGTGCTCATATCTACTTTCTCTCTCTTTTTTTCATACATAATATCTCTAAACAAAAGAATTACCACAAAGACGAACTGCAATGCTAACTCTATTATAATTCGCATACAATACGCTACTCAATGAATCACTACTAGTGAAAAAAAAAAACAATCCTTACTTAACCACATGCATTCCCCTTAAGTCTAGTGGAGCGTGGAAACCATAACAAAATTTCCAGCTCACCCTTAACCTCAACCATGACTAGTCAGGTTGTTACAAAAATGTTTACAATTATTAATGAATATCTTTGAGGATTTTACCTGCATGCGATCTCTTCAAGTCCTTGTATGCAATACACAATGGTTTGGCGTTAACAGTAGATTCTAGGTTGGCACAAGCACTGAAACATAGCACCACACAGTGTATCCTCTTCGGCATGTGCATGTTGCTAACTTTTGGTGCACACATAGTATTCAAACCCTTATGGTGCCAACAACTATACACTCTACTTCTTGGAATCATTGTTCAACAACAAAGCATAAACAAGAAAGGGCCAAATTGTTGAGGTTGCCCATAACCAAAGAGACACCATCCAAGGGCAACACAAAGATCAATTCCCTGTAGGAGGGAACTTTAAACATATATGAAACTACAAACCACGAAATCAACTCATACAACTCATATATGGTTATAGATGTTATATGGTTGACATTTTTCCATTGTTTGCAAGCCAAAGTATCAAATAGATCAATATCAAATTCCTTTGAATCCTACATTTCGATGCACTATTGAAATCAGACCAATAAAGCCTACCAACTTTGGCTAGCTCATTGAAATGACCCTCAATGATCCTCCATTGCTCCTACCCATCACCACTATTAACGACAAAGATTCTTATAAATCTAATCCATTTCAAATACTTTTGAGTGCTTGATCAATTTCAATCAAGCTATGCACACACTTCTTAAGATGTAAATCATTGGTCATTGGTATATATTTAATTAATGACAATATTGTATCCAACCTTTTCCACCATGATTTCACAATCGATATGGTAGAAAACAACACTAACTACTTTGATACTAGAAAACAACACGAACTACATCAACTTCATGAAGCTTACAAATATTATAACCACTTAGATCCTTGCTCATCGTGCAAAGATAAAAAAAATTGAAATAATACAAGAGTCAATATTGAAACAACGGATCCACATTCATGGTGTAAGGACAAAATTTACAATAAATCAAGATTCACACTCTAAATCCAAAATAGAAGAAGCATAATAATTTATACAACCTTTATAATGTTCTATCTTTGATTTACTATTTGTGTTGAACCTTTCATGGAGCTATGATATCAAGTCTCCCATGGAAAATTGCCATAATGTTATCATGTCCTTAATTCCATGGATCACTACCATGGATCTACCAAGCCCTTGAGACCAAAAGAAGCTTGTATACCATGTGAAAGACTATGCAATGAGACACAAGACAAGAATATGGTAGAAAAGGCTTAAGCCATTCTCAATATAATATTCATACCAAAGATGAAAATATATAGTACATGGATGGAACCACCTCATAAGATAGATTTTCTCTCACATTATTTGTTCTCATGCTAACACCTTATCAAAAGATAAGAATAAAAACTCATAAATAGCTTATCTAGGACTTTGTGATTGTACAAGGACACATAGGCTAACATTGTCGTGCATCCGTACATTTCCTAGAGCACTGACAAGTCTAGGATAATGTTCTATAGAAAGCACTCAACAATGTGTTTATAATATCAAGAAGCGTAGAAGATGGTGTCATATAGTATTATAAAGAGCACCGACAAGTTTGAGATATTTTTTTTATAAAAAGTCCTCGTGGTGCATTTATAATATCAATCATCGAGTATGGTGCCACCTAATATTATAAAGAGAATTGAACAAATGTAGGATTTTAATGATTTTATTTGTTTATTAGTTCAATAAACTTAAGGCAATACACTATGTTGTACAATGTGAACCAACTAACTTGAACACATCATGTAAAAAAAAATTAATGAAAAAAAAAAATTAATCTCAGCCAACTTCCATTAATCTGCTAGAAATGTAAATGAGAAGGTAACAAACAATTTCCATGATCTCTTCCCAACCAAGAAGGAAAGGTTGCCACGTAGATAAAACATCAAAATATGATATCATTGATGTGGAAGAAATTTCCTTCAATGGCAAGGGGTACTCTCCGGTACACGGTCCCAATTAGATTATCCATCGTTTGGTTTAGGAGGCCCATCCAAATTCTATCATGTCTATCATTATGGGTTATGAGGGGGGATGGTTGCATGGTTTGTGAATGAAGATGTAGATGAAGACTATCTACTTGCAGAAATGAAATCTAATCTATTCTATCCTGACTAGGAGAAAACTATCATAACCAAATGAGTAGTTGAAATGAAACTAACTCTACAAATAACCTCACTCAAATAGTTGTTATCAAGAAGTAAAGTTAGACAACAATTGCATATGAATATATAACCAGAATAGTCTAAATCACATTATTGCATACAGCAACAACTCATATTCTCAGGACATAAACATAAGAAAGAATAGCAAAGCTACGAGAATGATATCAATTGCGTGAGAAAATTCTATAGGCAAAATATATTCTTACAACACATGTAAACAGTAGACAATTTGTTGAAAATAGTTCACAGCAAACAATAATTTACACAAGTTCTTCTCTCTGTCAAAACTAGCCATGAGGGATTCTCAATATTAGTTAACATAGTATCTTATCCAAAAATAGTTTGGCGAGTATACAATGCTTGAAGAGCTTTTCAAAATGCTCCCCTTCCTTTATTTATAGAAATCCTAGAAAACTATTGAAAACTCTTCTTAAATTCCTCAAGAAGCATTCACAAAACCTTTCATCTTCCCTCATTAGTTGTTTGACATGTGTAAGAATGAGGATGAAGTTGAAATTGGTTGGAAAAATACAAAACAGAATATAGCTAACAACAAATCCAAATTTGTTATTTTATCTCGTTCATGTACCCTTGTCTCTTATGTAAGTTGTCCACACCTTGAATTGGTCGAAGAGTGATATGACCCTGCAGTATGAAAGTTATTCAAGAGCTTCTTAATGCAAGGTTGTGCTGTCACTAAGAGTCCACATGTCCTTCACCGAGGTGGCCATGAATGCTTGGATCATAGTATGGACCTTGGCAGACTAAACAAGGTATTGCTCCATTAGCTTAATTGTCTCCTTTGTAGCTTCCTCGGTTACCTCTCGTCTATGATTTTTTCTTCGTTGTATCTTCTCGAGGTGATATTCCATAGTGTCTATTTTTCCTAGCTCTTCTATAGGAGGAAGGTGACACTTTTGTGTCAAATCTTGTGTGGCTTTATGTAGTTATGTACAAATAGAGAGTGAGATAGTTGTTTCCTTTTCTACTCTTTTCCCTACTTGCTAATACCGATCAAATGATGCATAATCAACATTTCTTTCTATTTCTGATGGGAAAGGAAGCTTGGTTGGAGCATTATGATTCTCAGTGATCCACCTATACATGTTATCTAATCCCTCTCAAATGGTGATCAACTGGGTGATATTGGCTTGTACACAGTTGTGTTGTTCCATTATGCTAGTCACCAAGTATTGGAAGACATGCAAGTGGGAGTACATATTTGTAATGGCTTCCTCCAACTCTATTCTGAATTTTTCTATGCATGCTTTGAATTCTTGAAAACTACCTTTTTTAATCCTCACTTGTCGAAGTTATTCTTCTAGTTCTCTGATCCTGATGTCTTTCTCTTGGTTTTGGCAATAAAATCTCTTAAGGTTTTGTTCTATAGTTGTGGTAAAGGAGGTTCCAATGGATGTTATGGAGAGTGGACCTTGGATGCCATCCTCTATTATAGTGTTATTTGTGACAACGGATAATGGGTTTCCCCCTATGACTGGTACCTTTCTGACTTGTTGTTGCATGATGCAGCCAGTGGCTTTGTCATACCTGAACTTTTTCAAGTTCAACACTTTGTATTGGGCCCTTCGTTTTGAATACCATTGAGTTTTGTGGATGTATAAAGAATTTGTGGAACAATATAGGACATTATCAGTGGATCCAAGTGGTGGAAAGATAACTTGCATTGTGCCAACAAGGAAAAAGAGTGATGAGTCAGCTAGGAAAAGCAGTCGAAAGATCTAGAACATTCAAGCGCATGCCAGAAGGATGTGAAATCAAGAAGCCAATAAGCCCCATGGAAAATTTATAAATCATGGAGTTATGCAATGGGTTGGGGTTCTATTCTAAGTTTTTTTTTTTCAGGTTTTCCATTGGTTATATTGTTGTTGTTTTGTTGTTGTGGGATTTTTTGGTTTTGTTGTTAATGAGCGTTATTGAGTAAGAACTGCAACTACGCAGAGTTTGAGAGTTGAGATCAGATCCCTCATTTTCGATTCACTTTTATAAGCCTTTATAGCAAGGAATGTATTCCATGTATGATCAATTGTGATAAGATAATATGTGTAGGATTATTCGGGCACCCAAAAATTTGTCAATATGTGGATGAATGCATGGTTTTTTTCCTGTGTAATCTTTGTTATTCTGCGTAACTGCTAGTTGTGTTAATGTTTAAACAAGCATCTTGATGTATGTGTTTACTTTAATATTGCATAACATGGATTATTCAATGCTTTTACTGGTCTAAGCCTTTTAATGTTATGATATCTTTACCTTTAAGTATGGAATTGTATTGTAATGCACTGGACTCGATGGTGTGTCCTCTTTAACTCGCTTTATCACACAAGTCTCAGTAGCACTTTGGGTGGGATCTCCTTCCCTTGCAAAAGGTTGAATATGCAAGCGCAACTAGACTACAATGGTACCTTTGTTGGTAACCTCTGAGAACCCCAGTCTTCAATTTTGCGCCAAAAAATGGTCATGTTTTTGGGACCTGACTTATGAGTGAGTTTTCGTAGGATGCATCATCACATCTTTAAGTCTGACATTGAAAACTGGTGGAAAAGACAGTTTGACAAGTTCATATTTCAAGAAACTGAGTTACAACAAAAAGGGATGAGGGTTGTCAAGGATGTGGTCTTTTATTCCAAACTAGCCAGCAATCATTACGAAATATTCTAGATTCGATTCCCAAAGGAGGTATACCAGTGGCTTGACCGGTTGCAAGAAGCGACAAAATTTTAAAATCGCGTCAAGAAAATATTCAATTGGACTATTGAGAGGCTAGCTTCTATTAACAACTTGGATCACCATATTTGTCGAGTTGTGGAATTTTGGGTCCACATTTCCCTAGAAGGATACATCATTGAATTTTCCACAGAAAACCACCAGTCATTCTCAAAGGCAGAAGCACTGTTTTACACGAAAGCCCAAGGAAGATTACTACGAGAAATTTCGTTGTGGATGAAGATATTGTTGGTGGAAGAATGAATGCTACCGATTCCTTTGGTTCAAATGGTCGAGTAAAATCATTTGTGCATGAGGGGTGGATGATTCAAGCGAGGATCCATGAGTTAGGATATGGAATTTCTTGATATATGGTGGATATTCGTGAGAAGAGTGCCAGAGACAAGAGGGCTCAGAAAAGGGCTCCAATGATTGAATAGAGTTGGCAAGAACATATGCAAAATTTGATGAAGAGGCCAGATCAGTCACGCAAGGAGATCAGCCTCAAGAAGAGTCATAAAAGAGAGTTAGAGAAGTTGAAAGAGTTACAGTTATGTCGTCGACTAGCTATCCAATGGTTGAAGGAGAAGCTTGGAGAGAAAGATGAGATTTATGAAGAGAGTAGACGATATGGAGAAAAATTCAGAAGAATGAATCAAGATCAGAGTCACCATCGAGGAACAAGAGTGAGTAGTAACCTCTACAAAAGTTGCAAGAGAACCAAATCATGTAACGCCCGAAGATGTGAAGTACATTATAGGACCTGATACGATATGGCCTCCTAATGTGACCCTCAAGGTTAAAGAATCTCATCCTAAAGATGTAGGAACCAGCCTTGGATCACCTAGTCCCTCAGCGCAATATTCCAATATGGTAAATTCTACAATACCTTCCCCCATAATTTATGTTATCTCTCCTCATTCTAGTCCAGCCAATTTGAGTGGTACCAGTAGTAGTAGTCTAGCAAGTTCTTCAGTGTTATCACAACCAGATTCGTTAGGATTTATCTTGATAGGCTCTCCAATTCCTCCCATGGTGCATTAGCACGTCAGATCCCTCACCCGATACCAATGATTTTTGGGTAAGGGGGATGAGGATGTTGAACAACATTGGTTCCTTTGCGAGGCTAACCAGTGGTCTTGTAGAACTTTGGATGCTAATAAACTAGTTGAGTTCCAGACCATGTTAAGGGGTCAAGCATTAACATGGTATAGGAAATCCATTGAACTGGGGAAACCATTTCCTTTACCGCAAGTCAAACAAAAATTTATAGTTGAATTTAAACTACCCCAATCTGAGAAACAAGCTCTTTCTGAACTGTGGGAAATCAAACAAAGAGATGGAGAATATTCCTGGGAGTATAATCAAAGATTCAAAGATGCGATAGAGAAATTGGCCAACCCCATTCATGAATACCACCAGTGGGAATGATTTATTCAGGGACTTTTACCATTAATTTATATTCCGCTAACCCAACAATGGATAAATACATTGAGAGAAGCCCTAGAACATGCCATGAAAATTGAGGTGATGGCGGGATATCCTGGAAGCTTTCACCTAATAATACCACCCAATGACTATAATATTACGCAACTGCAAGGATAGATTTCCTCCTTGAATGATAAGATTCAATAATTGGCCATTCCTAGATAAGCTCGCCCTCAAGACTGGTGTACTAGTTGCTACATTGAGGGGCATACATCGACGGAATGTCCCAGACTGAGGAGTGTAGGACCCCCTCTACAACCGATAGTGCCTACACCAATAAGACCATCTAGAGGAGTTGCACAAGTTGTAGCCACAACCCCAGTCCATGGCCCTGTGCAATACCATGCCTTCCCAAACCATCAAGGTAATTAGAACAACGACTATTATGAAATTTATCAAAGCCATGGGCATCCCCTTATGAATTTCCCAATCCTACAAAAATACACCCTTGTACCAAACACAGTCTACTGTGACTTCTATGGGTCCCCTACTCACACCACCAAATAGTGTTGCACTTTGGATGCTCTTGCGGAAAGACTAGATCGGTCTACATTTGGGGTTGATGAAGCTCCTCAAGTCTTTGGAGGACATACAAAGTGGTGGGGGGTTCACGGGAGAACAAGTTGGTGGAAGAGGGCCAGCTCGGTGTATAATTGTGATTAGCAAGGACATCTCACTAGAGATTGTCCTCTTCCAAGAAATCCTTGGTGTTCCCACTGTAGGAACAACACCCATTCCACCGAGGATTTCCTTGAATTGATCGCAAAGTAGGAGGATCATATTAGATAGCGAGGAATCAATTTGATAAATTCAGAGCCCCATCCTGGAACTGAAGAAAAATATCCCAATATTAATATTATTACTAGAGGAACAAGGAGTAGTGTCGATGTCGATAACTCAACTCAAAGCAAGATCGGTAAGGATGTACCAGAAGATGTTACATATTACCCCCTTGTGAAAAAATCGTTCTTTAAGGACATTGTTGAGATATTTTGATGGGTTTCTAATCCTACAATATCAATACCTACAAACTCAAGCTGTGATCCTCACTCTAATCTCGTGGAAAATTATGTGGCTTAGAAAGATCCTCCAGCAAGACCCCAACAGACTATTGAATTGTGGTTCTGCTTACTTCTTGATATTTTGGATGATGAACAACTCACAAAGGAGTTGTGGAACAAGCTCAAGGGGATTTTAGAGATTGAAACAAACACAGAAGAGTTGATTGTTCCTCATCTTCCCAAAAGACATACAGGTAGAATACAGAGAAGGAAGCAGAGATTGGACGGGAATTTAGACTAAATACTCACATCACCGACTATGAAAGTAGTGATGTTATGCTATGAAAGTAGTGAATTTATTCTATGAAAGCAGTGATGTTATGAAAGTAGTGATGTTGTTGGGAAATCCTTCGACAACAGTTCTTTCAAGACTTTTTATTCTTAGGTAAGTCCTCTGAAATCACTATAGCTTTGCAATAGATTAAGAAAATACTTTTTGTTGATGAAATTAAGACTATACATCCTCCTAATGTTTGTTCTGAACATGAGTACCTCCTTCATCATAGTCTTTACCCATCCTTTACTCAATTTTATGTGATTTGTCTTACTGTTGATAAAGACCCAGAAGATCTCGATGATCTTGAGGAACTTAGGCATTTGACATTTCAGGAATCCAAAGGGGATAGAGAGGCTAAAGATATTATCTCAGAGGTTGTTAGTAGTTCCTATACCAAACCCTTGAAGTTGCAGAAAGTCAATATATGAACTGATGAGCATCCTAAGTTAGCATCCATTGGAGACTATTGGGATGAACAGACCATGACAGAGATACAAGCTTTGTTGCATGAATATGAGGATTCGTTTCCTACAAATTTTTCAGAATTAAAAGGTATTAAGGGAATCCATGAATCTGGAGCTGTCAAATTAGTGCAAATCGATGGAATTCTTTAACTTGGTTGGGTGAATGGAACATGCCTAAATCCCTACCTATCTGTTGCATAATTGCAGTTTTGTTACGCTCCTGGTTCCGGGAGTGAGTTAGTAAGTAGGATTTCCATTTCTGTCTCTGTTTTATTTTCCACCAATAAATGGTGATGTGTTTTGTGTTTACGTGTCTTAGTGCTTCATTGTCCTATCCAAGTCATCCAACCCAGATATTCATTCTGTGGTCGAGGAGGTCGCAGTCACATCATCTCATACTTAATGCTACTGAAATTTGAATTTTATGCCCTTGTGTCATCACATGAGTCATTAAAATCCATTGGTACCTTTGTAGCCGTCATTACATCTATGCTTGTCATAGTCACTTAAATATTAACAATTATCCATCCTTTTTCTGATTCACCACTTGTTGTCTCATTACTTTCCCAAGTTGATTTACTTTCCTGTTACCAACTTTTTGATTATGCATTTAGTTTCCCAAATCACATCATGTATTTTGTCGCTTTCGAGGGATTGAGTCGACGTTAATTCCCAATATTGTCACCTTGTCATATTCAAGGCATGGTTTTCGTGTCACCCTCTACATTTTTCTTATAAGCATGCCTTTGTTCAATGGATCGATATTTGTGTATTTTCATTGCACTAACTATTTTCTCAATCCTAGCGCACAGTGATCTCTCTATGAATTGTGGCCATGATCTCATCCCCATATTCACTTTTTCTACCGCTGAAATTATGCTAGCATGATTCACACCTCTGGTCAGGGATTGTCCCCAAATCTCCTGCTCCACTTACAGTTTTTGTTTCGGTTGAATTCATCGACCCCTAGGTCGAAGTTTTATATGATCTCCATGGCTAGGTGGAACACACACGATTGGTGGACACGTGATTCATTGATGCTTCCCAGTACCTGTCCATGGAAATTCATACATTCCAAGATTGCACCATCTTATCGGATGGTTCGTTCTAGTGGAAATGGAAGTAGTCAGTAATGCCCCTGCACAACAACACACTCATGAATCTGTGGGACTTATCGGTATTCAGCACCATTGGTGAAGTTGCCAAATGCACTAAATTCCTAATCACTCGAGTCCACAACAGCACCATGTGGTTGGATAAGGGATACCTCGTGCATGTGGAAGACATCCACTAGCTGACAGGCGTGTCCATGTTTTGATGGCCAAAATTGACCATGATCAACATCATAAGGAGACCACTCGGTCAAGCCCCAATTATGCCCTTATCCATTTGGTGTGGTGATTCCGACTGATATGAGGGTTTGGTAACCTCTTATAAATTGCTCCCAGAAAGGAGACTTTCCTTGTAGCTCTTTTAATCTAAAATGCAGAAAATAAAGGGATTAATCTAACTCTATTCTAAAGCTAAACTATCCTTACTAGGACATAGAAGTAGTTAATGAAGTAGGAGAAAGGAAAACAATAGGAAAATGAGAATGAGATAATGTAAGCTATCAAAATGTGGAAATGGTTCATACATCTTGAAAACTTTTAACGCAAGTACACATTACACTTAACTCAGTAAATAGTTACTGAGAAAAGAACAATTGTGCATACTCACACTTAGTTGTGGAGGATCAATTGAACATGAAATAAGATAGATTGTTAAACTATGGAAACATTTCACATGATCAAACAATTGTTAAGACAAATACATATGATAAATCAACCTAGTAAATAGTTACTAAGAATTTATCCATAATCATATTCATGTTCAATAATTTCATTTCATCAAATCTAGACCAACCATGAAAAGTAATTTATCAATGGCTTTAAACAAACATAAATTTGCATAAATCCAAACCATAGACTATTCTTAAAACCAAATGTTATAAAATTAAATCTAATAATATTAGAAACTAAATCTAAAATCAAATTAAAAATTAAGGAAATCATGCCAAAATCTAATTATACTAAATAAAAACAAACAAATCTAAAATCTGATAAAAATAAAATGAAGTGAAAACTAATTTAAAGTAAATAAAAATAACAAAGTAAAAATTATATACAATTTAACTAAATTAAACAATGAAACTAAAACTAAATAAAAGTAGTAAAAAGACAAATCGGGTATTGTGCAACATTTCATAGGAGCTATGTTAGGGTTTGACAGTCGCGTAAGCTAGGGTTGACAATCGCGATCTCAACAGAGTATAGAATGGTTATCAAAGGGGGCAGGAATGGCACCCCATCATACAAGCAGGTAGTGGTGGACAGGGGGAAAGGCCCACGGGATGTTGGTTCAAAGAACCACTGACGAGCACCTCAAGATCAAGATCGGAAAAGAATCAGGAGAGTAATTAGGAAAAAAGGGATCGCGTGGGGGAGGAAACCAGAGAAACCTAGAAGGTTGCGCAAGAAACAACGAACTCTAGTGGGGTAGAGGGGTGAAACCCATGCAAACCTAAAACAACAATAATACCCAAGGTTATACTAGAAGACCGAAAAACGCAACTCTATTGGTACCAGATGAAGACGCATGCACTAATGTACAAGTTTATGGGGTTGTGTCCCACAGAAAGAATGTTGCACAAATGGATAAAATATCAATGGAACCCAAGTGGAGAGGTGGAACTCCACCTGGGCTTGAAATTATTCTTCACAACAGTCTTCATGAACCTGGAGGACAGGGATAAATTCTTTGAGGGGGGGCATATTTCCATGCCTCGGCAGGGTTGTACATGCGGTCGTTGAAGGAAAAATTCTCCCCAGAGAAAGAAACCTTTAAAAATGTCCCAATCTGGTCGAGGTTTTACTCCTTGCCGCTAGACTATTGGTTGTCTTCCACCTTTGAAGCAATCGGGAACAAACTTGGAAAATATGTTAAGACATCAGAAGCAACCCTAAAAGGGAGATATACATCCTATGCAAGGATATGCATAGAGATGGATGTGTTGGGGGCACTTCCGGAAGCCATAAGCCTAGAATTCAGGGATGAGGAATGGATACAAAGCATCAATTACAAGTAGATCCCTTTTATATGCAGAATGTGCCATGAACATGGACACTTAATTAGAGAATGTCCTCTCAATAAAAAACAAGAAACGAAAAACACCAAAGCACGGCAGGATGAGGACGGGTTTGTAAAACCGAACCACAGAAACATAGCAAACAAGAAACTAAGCAAAGCCCCAACAAAGAGAAACCCGGAAGCCAGGACCAGACCAGAAGGACGGGACAAGGCTAACCAAAGGGAAGGAGGAGGAAAGGAAAATACAAAAGATAGAGTAACTAGGGAACAAGCAACACAAGAGAAAATTGATACCCCGGGAAATAGGAGAGAACGGGGAGGTTGTGCAAGTCCTATGGCAGGAGGAATCAAAGATGCCAATACCCCAATGCGGGATGAAAATGGAGACTCGGAGATGAAACCAAGTGAGGTAGGAATGGAAGATCCTTATCTCAAAGACATTGTGGAAAGGTAAGGCATAGATCTCCCAAACATACCGGAGCAATGGAAAAAGCAGGGAGTAGACAATGTGTCAATGGAACAACTAGATCGTATTCAATACCTTTTCCTTCTAAGGGAGGAAGAAAAATATAGAGGGATCAATCATGTGCATGGAAAGATAGGACACCTAGGAATCAAAGCAGGCGAAGGAAACCCACAGCATTCACCCAAGCAGACGAGGCAAAAGAAAGGCAAGAAATCAAACAGCGTAGCCCTACAAGAACTAGGAGCCCTGCTGATAAATTTAGGTAAGATCAAAAAACTCTTTCCCAACTCCCCCCCACATGTTTAAATGAATATTATCACATGGAATATAAGAGGCCTAAACATCCCATGAAATCAAATAATACTTAAAAATAGACTGAGGAAGGAACAACCTAACCTTTGTTTCATTCAAGAGAGAAAATGCATTGTACACAGAATGGAAACAATCAATAAAAAACAATGGAGAAAGTACCAGATGTCAGTTTTCAAAGGACAACAGGCGGCAGGTGGTATACTCACCTTATGGAACCCACAATCACTGAACCTACTAGCAGTTGAAGATACAAGACACACACTCTCAGTTAACATGCAAATCATAGGTAATACTGAGGCGATTCTATGTACTAATGTGTATGGTCCCCAGAGGTTGGAGGAAAAAAGGAGAATGCTCGTAGACCTAGAAAATCTAAAGGCCAGATCATGCAACCTCCAATGGATCTTGGCAGGGGATTTCAACATAATCATGACAATTACGGAGAAAAAAGGGGGCACCAGGAGACTAGATAGAGATGTGGAGGAATTCTCAGCTTTCATTGATGCAATGGAAATGGTAGACATATGAGCCAGTAATGGCCAGTTCACCTAGAATAATAAACGAAGTAATCACTACCAAGTAGCTACAAGGCTAGATAGATTCCTGGTATCGAAATCCATCATTCTACAGGGACTAACTTTAGATTGCAGCATCCTGCCATGCGGGGGTTCAAATCATTGTCCAATCCAATTGGAAGCAAACTTCCAAACCACTCCGAAGAACAGACCCTTTAGATTTGAGAAATTTTGGATCAAACATCCCACCTTCAAGGAGCACATCAACCAATGGTGGTGGGAGGATTTACCGAATCAAGGGACAAGGATGTTCAAAATTTATAAGAGACTCAAGCACATCAAACACAAACATAAACCAAGAGAAAAAAAATATTGAGGATAGAATGAGGACACTCTACGAACTCTACATAGGTGAGGGATACACAGAGGATCGGAAAAGAGAAGAGATCCAAATGACCCGGGAATGGGAAGCAAGATGTCAGCGGGAAGAAACTATCTGGCGCCAGAAGTCCATAATCATGTGGCTAAAGGAAGGGGAGAGGAATACCAAGTTTTTTCATAGAACCACCATTGCAAGAAGAACCCACAACAAAATACTGAAAATTAAGGATCAGGATGGGATTGAAAGAGAATCCCACATGGAAATTTAAAATACATTGGTCAACCACTTCCAGCGGATAGCCCGGGAACCCAACCAAGAAAGAACTGAGGTCATAGAAAGGACAACTCAGCACATCCCTAGGATGGTCACAGAGGAACAAAATATCAATCTAAACAAACCCACAACAAAGGAGGAAATCGACCAAGTGGTCCAAGAGATGCCCAATGGAAAGGCCCCAGGCCCAGATGGCTTCACAGTGGAATTTTTCAAAGCCTGTTGGGAAGTGTTTAAACAGGATGTTTATGGTGTGGTGGAAGACTCCAAATGTTCGGCCTCCATCTTGAAAGAGTTAAATGCCACAATGATCACTCTAATCCAAAAATAAAATGAAGCAAGGACCCCAAATCGCTACAGGCCGATAGCTTTATGCAATGTTGTTTACAAGATAATCTCCAAAGTCATAGCCAATAGACTGAAACCACTCCTACCCACATTGATTTCACACGAGCGGGTGGGTTTCATAGAAGGAAGAAAAATACTGGATAACATCATCCATGGCCATGAACTTATACACATGCTAAAAAGCCAGAGGAGAGGGGGGATGATAATCCAACTTGACCTGGTGAAGGCTTACAACAAGATTATCTGGCACTATATGGACAAAACCTTGGAATCCTTTGGGTTTGAATGGCACTGGATCAATTGGATTTTCAATCTAGTCTCAACGACAAGCTACTTGCTCCTAATTAATGGAGCCCCAGCAAAACCCTTATGGCCTTCAAAAGGCATCAGACAAGGAGACTCGTTGTCCCCCTTCTTGTTCATTCTGATGATGGAAGGGCTCAACAGAAGCATAAAAAGAGAAACTGTAGCAGGGGAACTAAAAGGAATCAAACCCTTCGAAGATTGTCCAACCTCCACACACCAACATTTTGTTGATGACACCCTTCTCCATGGCACACCCGCAATCAAGGAAGCAAAAACCTATCAAATAATTTTAAAAGACTTTAGGGAAGCCTCGGGGGAGAAGATCAACCACTCCAAATCAATGATTTATTTCTTCAACACTAATCCTGCAATCCAAAGAAACCTAGCCAACATTATGGGGTTTGAACGCAAAACGCTCCCAACGAAATACTTGGGAATCCCCCTGACAGACATAGCTTGCAACATGGCAACATGAGAAGGAGTGATCAACAAACTGCAGGAGAGGGTAAAAAATTGGACTTACAGAGTTCTCAACCTGGCAGCGAGGCTTATCCTCACCAAAGTGGTCCTACAAGCAATTCTGGCGTATATGATGTCATTGTTCCCTACTCCCAAAGGAATACTTCAAAATATAAGAGCCATTCAAAGAGATTTCCTATGGCGAGGTGCTGAAAATAAAAAGAAAAGGGCCCTGGTAGCCTGGGAGAAGGTCTGTCGACCAAAAGGCAAAGGTGGCCTGGGGTTACAAGACCAACAAATAACCAACGAAGCCTATGGGGAAAAACTATGGTGGAGATGGGTCAAGGACAAATCAGTACCTTGGGAAAACCTCTGGAAGGCCAAGTATGCCCCGAACATCAATGATTAAGATCAAATCCAACTCATGGGCACAAGTGAGGGATCAGCCATCGGGAATCTTGCCTAGTGCAACAAGAACTGGATTCATAAACACAGCTTATGGGAAGTCAAAAATGGTCAAACTGCCAGATTCTGGGAGGACACATGGCAACAGGAACCCAGAATGGAAAATACGGACAGGGATGAGCTCCAACAGGATATGATTACATAAGGAAAAACAACAATCCATCACTACTAGAAGACAATAAATGATAGCGACAGATGGAGGACCTGGGACAAACTCGATCAACAAAATAGGAACTGTATCGCAACTCTTGCGAAAGAGGTGGAAGAGGAATTGGGGAAAAGGAAAATTGCAATCTCAGAGAACGAGGACCAATTAAGGTGGGACAGGGAAAATGGTGGGGAATTCAACTTAAAAGAAGCACAGTTTTACATTGCGGACCGGGTTGAAGAGGACTCGGCACAACAATGGGGAAAGATCTGGAGCATCCCCCAATGGCCAAAAATCAAAATGTTCAAGTGGTTAGTTCTCCACAACCGAATTTTAACGTGGGAAAATCTCAGGAAAAGGGTTACATAGGCCCTTCACGTTGCCACCTCTGTCAAGTGAAGGAGGAAACAACCAATCACCTCCTCGATGAGTACAATTACATAGCAAAGCTATGGGATTGGGCGGCAGACCTTTTGTCGATCCAATAGAGTCAGGGGAAACATCAGTGCAACCATCAATAATTGGAATGAGAGCTACAACGAAAATGAAAAGGTGAACCTCTGCTAGAACCTAACGTCGGGGATGATCATCTGGGCAATATGTAAGGAGAGGAATCAGCGCATCTTCAGGAATGAAATCCTACCAGAAGGAAAGCTCAAGGATGCAATTATCTCAATAATACGAGAAACAGTGCATAGTCGCAACTACAAGAAGGGAATAGCGCAACTCACAGATCAGGACTCCTGCATCCTATAGTTCCTCACCTAAAATATGGGTGCAACAGCGCAACGGTAGGGAGGGATCCACAACTCCAACTAGGATACCACAACTGGACCCCCCCTCCTCTAGGGTTCCTCAAATTAAATTTTGACAGGGCAACAGGGATGGGAGGGGTGATCAGAGACAGTGATGGTAACGTCATCCAATTGTATGCTGGGAGTATGGGGAACTCAACCAATAACATAGTAGAATTTGGAGCCCTAGATCTTGGCCTTGAAATCCTAAGGCGTGAAAGGATGGAAAACACTATTGTGGAAGGTGAATCCACCCTGGTCATCAATATGGCGAAGAGACTCCAGAATGGTGCTAGAGTGGGTAAGGTTTAGAGACACTGGCACTTAGCTCTCTCCCTACAGAAAATCCAGGAGCATCTAAAAACTATTAACACAATGGAGTTGTGCTGGGTTCGCAAGTCAGTGAATGGCCTAGAGGACAGACTGGCCAACGAGGGGGTTGGCAAGGAAGGTGTGGAACTAAACACTACCTAGAACAACCTCCCAAAGGACCAACTTAGAACAGACTGCATCCACTTAGCAACAAAATACCGTGAAGGCGGGTTAAGCAAGGGAGGTCACATCGAGAAGGGCAGTGCAAGGCTTGGAGACAGGAAAGTGGGACCTGGGAAGGAAATGATTGTCGAACACTCGATCACCAATGACCATGAAGGATCAACATAAATAGTCAACGGGGGTACGACAGCATGACCCTTGCAACCGAAAGAATTGCGGGGAAAGCACGAGGGAAAGTACAGATGGAAAACCCCATGCTACAAGTGACGTAAGGCATGAGAGAGTGATAGGTTTCAGTATCGATCCTCCAGGACAAAGTACACATATGAAGAGCTGCACAGTAGGATCTAAGGCAAACAGGGGAAGAGATTTGCACATGGATAAAGGATGAGTCATCTTGATCGTATGAGCTGCCACCAAGAAAAAAGAAGGGAGGGATCACCACTATGGACAGGCCATGAATGGACAAGATCACAGTGAAAGAAGATCAATAAGAGGAAAGATAGCAGGAATAGGCGCAAAAAAAAGGAGCGCAATTGTAGGGGCTACCACAGATACAAGGGCAGGGAAAGGAAGAATCCCTGTGAAGTGAGGTACAAGCTAAGTAACCAGCAAAGGAGCAATGACAAACCAAACAGGATGGTGAGAATGAAGTGCATGCACAGGAAGAGGAATCCCCTTGGAAAGGAATTACTGAATAGTCCACGACTGGTATCAAGAATGGAGAAGGTGGTAAAATACGCAGAGGGCACTTTCCAAACTCTGGTTGCGTCGAAAGGAAAAGTGACCATCACCTGTTGGGAAAAGAAAATCAAAGAAAAACACAAAGGCAAAGCTTGGGAAGCACTGGCACAGGAAGCGGACTGGTTAACTGATATGGGGGCCACGCAGGCTAGGGAAACCATCTACTATAAAACAATGGAGATGGAGTGGCTAACTAAGATGATGATCGACAAAGTGAGCTCGAAAATGGAAGAAACCAAACGGGAGGATAACTCGGATCATAAGAAAATGCTAGATGAAATCCTAAGTCGCCTCAATAGCCTGGAAACGATTACCAAACTGTTAGTTGAGGTCGAGAATGATCAAAAATCCAAGATGGAGTGGTTGGCTGCTCAATTTCACCTCTATCTGTGTTATGTCCACCACATGGACATCACACCATCTGATGGACACGGTGCATCAAGCCACATCAGGAAGACTCGCATAGTCTCCCATAAGGAGGATAACAAGAACAAGGTGGATCATGAGAAGAAACACATCAATGTCCTGGACAAATGAATGGTTAGATGTCTGGTTAGTTCGGCCACTAGCCCCCCGGGCCTAGTGCGCAGTCTCTATGTATGTTTTATCTTTTTATGTCTATGATTGGTCTTCCTTTTCAAACTGGTTATGGTGGGATTGGTCTGGTTTCCCCTGGTGGTAGACCAGTCCCACCCCTCGTATATTTCAGTAAGCGCAACTCGGGAACCCCTGGTCTGGTTTCCTACTAGGAAGGCCAGGAGGCCCCCCTTTTTTGAATCATAACCTATTTTGCAGTAATACAGCTTCTTACACTCACTTAAAAAAAAAACTAAATAAAAGTAATGTAAAACACAAAATAATTAACTTTTACGAGAATGACTAGAGAATTTACTACTATTTTGTAGCTATTCTAAATAAAATAAAAATAAAATGAACTTAAAACTAATTTAAACTTTAAAGTAAATAAAAATAACATAATGAAAATTATACACAATTTAACTAAATTAAACAATGAAACTACAACTAAATAAAACTAATGTCGAACACAAATTAATTAACTTCTAAAAGAACAATCATAGAATTTACTATTTTGTAGCTATTCTAAATAAACTAAATTACAACTAAAGTAAAAATAAAACTAAAATACAATAAAATTAAAACTAAAATTAAATTGAAATCAAACTAAACTAAAATAAAATAACACTACAAACTAAAACTAAAATTAACTAAAATATAATAATATTAAAACTAAAATTAAATTGAGATCTTAAGCCTACCAAGATGGTCCCTACTTGGCGTAATGGGTGTGTTGGCCACCATGCTATTTCCAGAAGGCTTGATAGGTGTTTAATCTCTGAAACAACTTTGTCAACGATTTGCCTTTCAAGGTCGTGGGTGGAATACCCTTATATCTCTGATCACGCTCCTATTTTAATATAATTTGAGGATGCTCTGGTGTACAAGGCGTTTCCATTCAAGTTTAATGCTCTTTGGTTGTAGGAGTCTGATTTTAAAAACTTGTTTCATACAATTTAGAGGGACCCCCGATTCCTGATGGAGGGAAATCGTCAACAGTGACTCGTATGGAAGCTTAAAGAGCTCAAATTTCAAACAAAGATCTGGATAAAAGAGGTTTCGCTTCAAAAAAAAAGGCTTTAGAAAATTGGGGATCGGAAATTGAAAGGTTGTTATTTAAATTAGCGGAGCGCTCCTTATCCTTGGAGGACGATGGATATCTCTGAGTGTTGGAAACTAATAGAAATAACTTTTTGTGAGGGGAGGAGGAGGCGTGGTGCCTATGCAGCAGGGTTACTTGGATTCAGAGTGGAGACTCTAATACCAATTTTTTCCACAAGATGACGAGCTATAATAGAAATCGAAAACATGTGTGGGAATTAATTTCGGGCACTGGAAAAAAAATCATTGGACAGGAAGCAATTAAAGAGGAGGCAGTTAATCATTTCAAGGAATTCTTTAAAGCTAAAGATAGAACAGATTACACGGAACTGGTGAGAATCTCCAGCCTTTATAATAGCATGGTTACTAAGGATGAGGTCAATTCGCTCTTTAACCCTATAACTCTGGAAGAAATCAAATCTGTTCTAGAAAATTTTAACAAAGATAGAATCCCTGGTCCTGATGGGTGGACCACTGAGTTTTTCATTTCCTTTTTCGATTTAGTAGGTGAAGATATGCTCGAGATGGTGGAGGACTCGAGGAGGAACGACAAACTTTGTGGAGGCCTTAACTCGACTTTCTTGGCCCTTATTCCGAAGGTAAATCGGTAGGTGCGGACTCAATATAATCAAAATAACATTCCAAGAGGCGAATTCCTAAATATACCCGCAATAAATCGGTAGGTGTGGACACTAACAGATCTCCCTAGATCCACATGGATCTAGAACAAAACAGGACAGAACATGACTCTTTCCCTAGGTTGTAATCATTGAATCTACTAATAAGAAGGAATGAGGGACATACCTTTATATTGCTTCCTTAGGTCTTTGTTGTTCCCGCTTCGCTCCGGTGCTCTTGTGCAATCAAGTCCAAGACAACACAAACCAACCAAAGTTAAGATAGCAAAGTATATTCAATGTCAACCTATGCATATGAACAAGGAGTTATGCAATAAAATAAGAGTGATTTTATGGGAAAGGGACATGCCGCCATATTATATTAAATGAAAGTAGAAGATACAACCTGATCGCCTTGATGTCGCAAGCTTCCTTTCAGTGACCCTTGGTTCCAACACACACACACTTGCTCTATACTTGCATGAAGAAGATCCAATACCACTTGGTGGGCCAAAAAGAGTCTCCAAGCTTCTATCCAAGAAGGGTTCTTCACAAAATTATTTCACCAATTCTCCATTCAATCTTGCTTAACCTTTTCCATGAGAAACCTTTCACTATATACGAGAAGGAGAGATGGTTACATAGATGAGGATGATCCCACTAAATCTGAGAAGTCAGTAGGATGCCAACCATGTGAATGCCAACTCATTTTCTAGAAGATCCCCTTCTAGAACCTTCGTGGCCTCTTCTTCTTTTCAAGATTAAAAACAAGTTCGCACCCTATCTATGGAGCAGACTGTGAACAGTTTGCACCCTAAGTGTGGGTGGCCTATGAGAATGAGGAATTTTCGCATCCTGTAACATACACAGCCTGCGTACTCATCTTAAAAATGTGTTTTTGGGAGAATACAGAAGACACTTTTCTCAGGCAAAAATTCCTTGTGGGAGCCTGAATACATCACTTATTGAGACATCACCAGAGTGAACAAAATCATGTGTAATAGAATGCCCCCAAAGTATGAGGCTGGAATCTGTGACAGCTGAGATACTTTTTAAACTGTGTGTGTGTGTCAGAAACTAGGAGTGCACCTAATCAAAAACCTGTAAACAACCAAGCATCTGTAGAATATAATACCAGTTCTAAGGTAGGCATTCCCATACTCGTATCACAAATGAATGGAATCGTAAATGTATGTCATGGCCACCAATCATACACTGTGGATCCATATCGTCAAAATGCTACATAGCCACCAGGAATACACTGTGGATCTATGTGAGAAGACTTTGAATAATGACATAGCCACGAGACATACAAAGTGGATCTATGCGCTGATACAAATCATACATACTCCATCACAGCCTGGATCAAAAGATGAGACCCAGGGTCTTCAATCCTGTCACTTGAAAGTACGAATCTAGCCATGTGATTACATGTGTTGAAGTTAAACATGGTAGAAACCACTTGATTACCGGTTATTTATGAGAACCATTAACAAGTGCGAGGGAAATCACCATTGATGTCGATGACTCCCAAGGTACCAAAGTACAATCCAAATGAATGTGAATGAATGAGTTGATGTCGAGCACTCGGCAGAATCTCTCGATCAGGGATCAATGATGTGAAACCCCTATCGAAAGCGAAGAGACCTTCCATTAAGGCATGCAGGTTCCAAGGCACTAAATTATTTCTAAGTCTCGTTTCCAGAGAATGAGTTGGAGTCGACGGAATAAGACTCGTCACAGGAGGGCCTTAATGTATCCCCCATCAATGACATGAAATAAGTAACATATTTTGAGGATGAGACGAAGTATGAGGATGATTCGAAACGGACACAGGGAAGGTCGACATAGTAAGAATGGACAACTGTAGATGGCCGACTCAATAGGGGGCTCGTGTGAACTTCTCTTGAACATATGAACGACACAACCAAGGACTTGGCAGCACTGAATCAAAGACGACCCAAGATATGACCTTGTAGCAAGTTGAACAAGAGACAAATGGATTTCCCAACCCGGATTCAAATGACGAATAGGGGGTGGCATGTTCAAGAGCGACACTTACTACCATTAATATGAATACAAAAACACATCCCTTTCCCAAAATTTCCCCCACCATTTCTGGCGAGTACCTCTTTATTTTTACACAAGCTTGAGGACAATAACATATGCTTGTTGATGTAAGCTCATCCTTTGGATGAGTCCCTCAGAGTATATTTAACGAACCCTAGGAAGGAGTGGTTCGGTCCCATTACGGGTCTGTCGATGTTTGTTTAACGAGTCCAAGGATAGAAAACTCGGGGGTTTTCATGTTTTGAGAGTCTGAAAAACACTTAAAGAGAACTCTCCCAGTTCATTTTTCATAAATAAGTTCGACGAGACCGAAAAAGTGATAAACTATCGCCCATCGAATGTTTTCTTCAAATACTTTAACGAGTGTGAAGAGGACAAGATCGCTCGGCAATCTTTTCGCTTTTATGGAGCGTGAAAAGAGCTTAAAGGATACTCCCTTAGATTCGTCGTTTTCATGTTACCATGATGAGTACGAAAAGAAAAGAAAAAGTATACTTGGTTACGTTCTCATATATTTGCGAGTGCAAGAACGAACAAATACTAAGCTCGAGGTTTTTCCTATAAAAACCCTAAAAAAGTAGTCGTATATGCGACAAAAGAAAAAATACCTGTACCCCCATGTTTGGACTTCGAATTTTCTATACCTGTGATAACCATACTCACAAGACCATTAGGGCATTAGGTTTTATAAGCAAAATAATATAAAAATCAATAAAAGATAGTAAAAAGTGAATAAATATGGGTAAAAAGAGGCTTTTTACCATTTCATTATGATTTTGCCAAAAACTTGTCCCACCACCTCATTTTCTCCCAAGTTTCTTCGCTCGATTGCGGGAGGCACAAGCGACCATTCGATGAACCGTTTCCGCCAACGAGGTAAGATTTTGATCCTTTAACTTTTCCATGGTTCATTTTTAGTTTCTATTGGCAATTTCTTGGGTTTTGAGTCCATTTTAGGGCCACACCATGCACTCGAGCATTCTCGCAGGCGGGCCTTGCGGGACCTGCGAGAATCTCGCACTGTGCCAAAGGCTCACATGCGAGGGCCGAAACCTAGATTTTAAAGTTAAGTTTTGCCCAATAAAAATTATGCAAAAGTTTGGAACAAGTTGCTAAATCTTCTCTCATGGCTCTTGTGCAGGTGTTTGACCATCACAATGTTGGAGTGGCAAGAAAGAGAACATGAGGAAGATGATGCTATTGTCGGGAATGACCTGGGCACAGTCGTTGCCCTCCGAGACTGTGGGCTCTTGAAATTCTTCAAGATTCCAGGCATGAGAGCCCAACTCAGATTGTTGGAATACCTGGTCCATATGTGGGACATGGACCAACAGTTATTTCACATGGGAGTCCATACGTTGACCCTAGATATCGAGGATATATATTTTCTAACAGGGTTATCACGGCGTGGGTACCATGCTAGCTTGACCGGTGGTCGAGGCGGAGAACTCCCTATGAGTGAGTATTGTCGCCAGTACTGTGTTCTCGAGGTAGAAAGAAGCAAGGGTAAGGTTTCTATTTGGGGGGTCCAAGACTTGACCCTACGAACCATCTTATTCACTATTGCATGCATGGCTGGGAGTGCGGCTCCACACATGGATCTCCAAAGCTACTTCCAATATGCCATAGAGTGCATAGAGCCTCGGGTCTTCAACTGGTCGGATGCAGTGAAGAAGGGGCAACTTGAAGTAGTTTGGGTACGGATCAATTTTGGTGTCCTTCTTCCTCGAGAGGGTCCCACTGCTGAGACTACAAGTTGATTGGGGTTTACTAGCCCCACAGGATCCAAGGATGCTGAGGTGGTGCAACCTCATGGCTCAACATGTAGCAGGGCCCATCATCAAGTATAATGATTCATTTTTCGACTGGTTGCGGCCCCAAATGCTGATGATTGATGACTACGCATACGCTGGTTTGGATTTCCGAGGGGATCTGGATTTGGCCCTGCCTGAGAATGCTCAGTGGGGTGATTTAGGTAAGAAGTACATATTTTTTTCTTTTCAAATTTTTTTGTAATTTTTATCATATGAAATGTTTTTGTGTTTATCCAAGAACTAATCAAAAAATCTATTTTTGATGACACAGATGTGGGGCCATATGGACCTAAAGGAACGTCTCCTATTCAACGGTGAGGAGAGGCGGCTCCAGTGGCAAGATGGGATGCTGAAGACTACGAGGCAATGGAGTAGAACTTGGAGGGGTTGACCGTTGACATCCTAGATATGGCTATTGGGGAGATCCCTAGACGTTACTAGCACCATACTTTGGGCGTGTCCAAGTCTATCAGTTGACTGCTCCGTAGGGTAGCCCGAGAAGTTGTGTGTTATCGTGAGCATCATCTATGATGCTATTTTGTAGGAGCCATGGGCTTCGTATTTTTGATATTTTGTTCCTTGGATAGAAACTTTTTGTAAAAAAATTTGATCGTTATATACATATATAAGGCTTCTACCGGCTTATCTTGTGTTGTGTTATACATGTAATGTGTGATTGGTTTATAAATGGCCCAAATGTATGTCTAACACATAGTTAGCTAATGCATCAGTCAATGTATTTAGACATCTAGGAATGTGTTGATACTCAATATAATCAAAATAACGTTCCAAGAAGTGAATTCGTAAATATACCCGTAATAAAGTAGGACTTTGAATAGCATATACATTACTTAGTTGTAGTACTACTAGCTGTGAATCGAGTCATATAACCAAGTGGTAGATACCAAGTGAAATAGCATCAATCAACAATTCGACGATGGCGCTATATTCTGCAATATTATTGTTCGCACGACCAAGGCACACACCTTGCAGACTGGTAAGTTCGTTTGTAGGTGCATAAATTGCTCATGCAGTAGAAGCAAGGTTCAGAGTACAACGGCTAGCGCCATTGGTGAAGCCAATGTGGGGTAGCGAAGACTCTGACATCTGGAAACCAAGCACAACATAACATAAGTGGTCGGGGGTAGAGACCAAATCACGAAAAAGCATACTACAGTAACACACAAAGAGTATGATACAATAAAATACAAGCACTTATGCACAGGTGATCTTAGGCATAGTACTTCTTTAATTACAACCCATTTCTGGGTTCACTCAAAGGGATACCATCGTAGTCCACCAACTCGTAAGCTCCTTTTCTCCAAAACTCGTCTAACGATATAAGGACCTTGCCACATAGCTTCAAATTTTCCATCTCCTAGCATATCCCGATCTTGTTCGTAAAGAAGAACGAGATCACCTTCGGAGAAAACACGTGGCCTGACACGTTTTTCATATTGGGATTTGACGCATTTCTTCTGGGCTTCTATAACTAGGGTGGCATCACGACAGGTTTCTCCTAATTGCATAAGATACAACAGATGTTCTTCTTCAGCAGAAGTGTTCGGGAGAAGTTCGACGGCTAGTTTTAAGGAGGGTATCTCACATTCAATCGGCAAGATGGATTCTAGACCATAAACTAACTAGAATGGTGTAAACCTGGTAGCAGACTTAACAGATGTCTGGTAAGCCCGCAATGTTGAAAACAACATTGTGTGCCAACTCATTTTGTGAATCCCTATCATTCGTCGAAGAATGGTAATGAGGACCTTGTTTATTGCTTCGACTTGGTCGTTGGCTTGTGGGTAATAGGGTGTTGAGTTTTCATGGTGAAGACCCAACTTTTCAGTGAGTTTGGACATCATGAATTTTCTGAAGTGGCTACCATGATCAGTAACAATAGCCTGAGGAACACAAAAACGAGTGATGATGTGATTAAATATGAATAATGATGCAGTCCTTCTGATATTGTCGAATGTTGGCATCGCCTCGGCCCATTTCATAAAATAATCTACAGCTACAATAATGTATCCATGCCCCCCGGCCGAGTGAGGGTGACATGTCATGAAATCGATACCCCATTTCGCAAAGGGACCAACAGAGACCACAGGGTGTAGAGAAGCAGGGTGTGATCATATTTTATTGTTGTAGGTTTGGCAAGCATGGCATTTTTGGATGGTAATGATACAGTCGTTGAATAAAGAAGGCCAAAAATACCATGCCCGTAAGATCTTCTGGAGAGTAGCATACCCAGACATGTGACCACCACAGGCGCCAGAATGGAAATCATTCAGGTCTTTCTTGGCTTCGTCAAACGTGAGGCAGCGTCAAAAAACGGAGTCAATCCCACGATGATAAAGAGTATCACCAAGGATAATATACTGACGGGCTTGGTAGAGTATTCGACGGCGGTCTGTGCTAGACAAATTGGGTCCGAAAGTATGGGTCTGGAGATATATGATGATATCTCCATACCAAAGGTCATCGAAACTAATCAGGAAAAGGGATTCATCGGGTAATGAATCGACTGCTACATTTTTTGTCTCAGGGCAAGGAAGGTCGCATATCAACTCAAAAAACACCAAGGATTTCTTGGACTTAGTGCGTTCGAATTCTAAGTCAAACTCCTGGAGTATTATGATCCATTTGGAGTATTTTCCCCCTAGAAATTGGCATGTAAGAATGTGTTGCATAGGTTTGTAGTTATAAATCACCATAGTCTTGCGAGAAAGGATATAGTGTTGGAAACGTTGAATAGCTTGGACGGCTACCAAGGCCAATTTTTAAACATGTAAATACTTGGTTTCGGTAGTCGTGAGACTCCGACTCAAGTAATAAATGACATGAGAATCATGAGAATCATGAGAATCATCCTCCTGGATGAGAACCATAGCGATGGTATAGTCCGAGGCTGCGAGGTAAAGGAAATAATCCTGACTGTAATGAGGTGGGAAGAGTAGTGGGGTACATGTCAAATATAGTTTCAATGCATCAAAATCATTGTTGGCAGTGGTATCCCATATGAACTTAGAACCTTTCTTAAGCAGTCGCGTAAATCCAAGAGTTAGCTCAGCATAGTTTGGGATGAAACGACGAAGAAATTTTTCCTTCCCTTGCAAACTTTGTAACTAGCGAAGTGAGGAAGGAGGAGGGAGATTGAGAATCGCCTTGACCTTCAACGAATCTACCCTGATCCCTTGACATGAAACAATAAATCCCAGAAGTCGGCCGGATTCTACGTAGAAAACACATTTTTGGGGATTCAAGCGTATATGGTAAAACTGACATCGAAGGAAATGGCACGAAGGTGTACTGGATGATCTACGTGGCGCATGGAATGTGCAGGTAAGTAATCAAGATATGGCTGCACAATGTGCTTGATGTCATGAAAGGCGTAAGACATAGCACATTGAAAATTTGCACCGGCATTCTTTAAACCGAATGGGAGTTTCCGATAGGCGAAAGTTCCCCAAGGAAAAATAAAAGCGGTCTTGCGTTGGTCCAATGGTACGATATTGATTTGATTATATCCGGAGAAACCATCCATCAGAGAGAAGATTTCGCTTCTGGCACAATCGTCGACGATCTGGTCAACGAAGGGGGTAGGAAAGTTGTCTTTAGGACAAGATTTGTTAATGTATCTATAATCAACACACACATGGATTGTGACTTGTTTCTTGTCGATCGGAACAAGATTGGAAACCCAGTCAGTTAGATCCACCGGGTAAATGAAGCCAGCCTTAAGAAGTTTCTCAACTTCAAGCTTGATAGCGGTTGTTTTACGTGGGTGGACCGGACGAAGTCGTTGCTGGACAGGTTTAGTGTCTGAGTATGTCTTAATCTCATGTATCACAATGTTGGGGTTAATACCTGGCATTTCTTCATAGCTCCGGGCGAATACGTCACGAAATTCTTGGAAAAGAGACTTGTAGGTGACAACTTCGTCATGGGAACACGAGGCTCCAATATGCACATTTTCGACAATTCCAGGTTTTATGGATATGTCGAGGGGGATGGTGGGTGAGATATTACTTAAGTTCCCTTCGTAGAACAGATCATGTGTAGACTCGGGAATGGTATAAATAATGACAACGGTCGATGGGGTCGAGATCCATCGGTAACCCTCGATGGTGTGTTGTTCCAAGAAGAGGATGGAACGATGATGTCCATTGTCCCAAGGGGTGTCTTCCATGGACATAATAGACATAATCATCTCATCCGTGGGAAAAATGACGTGGAATAGATCTGAAGATAAATCACCAAGATAGGGGGTAGAAGGGGTTGTCGATTGAATGGCTTGATAAGCGGATTCAACTGGACTTAATGGAATTTCATCGCCATATCGAAGATGATCGCCGAGGTTGGGTACCATCCATGAGTCGTAAGATGCAGGGGTTCCATGGACAGAGGTGGAGATCATGTTGATTGAGGCGAAAAACGGATGTGAAACATTGGGTGGTGGTATGGGGAAAGTGCCCATCAACGAGGAATATTTAAGAAGACCCACACAGACGTTCTCATATCCGA
>SNQJ01S0001718.1:297723-312291 GCA_010110895.2 Picea sitchensis
CATTTATTATCTAGCATGAGAATAATGACTTTTTATTTTATTTATTGTTGTTTAATGCAAGTCATTTATATTTAGTTTTATTTTAATATTTTCCCAAAATATATAGATAAGGAAGGTTGATGGATAGTAATGAGGGGGGGGTTGAGGAGACTTGGGGAAGTGTGTATGGAAACTTGATAAATAGGGAGAAGAAGTAGAGAGGAGGGAAGATGGAGAGGTTGGAGCATGATGAGAGGTTGTGAAATTCTTGGAAGAGATGATTCTTGTGATAGTTTTCTTTGAGCATTTGTGCTTTGTTGTTCTTGGAGTCACGGGCACGGAGGGATAAGAAACCGAAAGGTTTCTTGGAGCTAGGAAGTTGGCTAGGCTCCTAGTTGGCAAGGAGGATTCCGTTGTTTCACTCTGGGCAAGCGGGAAAAGAATACTTGGAAGCGCCTAGGACTACATTACAACTTATGAGCTTCTACAAACTAAGGAAGAGGTATTTTTCAGTGATATTTTGTTATTGATATTTTGAGTATACTTATGTTTTAAGTTCTTAAATCTTAAAGTTAGCTTACTACTTATTTCATCATGTTATTAGATTTATCATTGAGAAGATGTAGAAGAAATGTGTAAATAAAAATAAAAAAATCAATGAAATAATGCTAAAACAAAGTTGTTAATGTGTAAGTATTTAGATAAATAGTTAATTGCTTAGCATCCTGTGGATGGGTGCTACACTTAAAATCCATTCTACCATTTTCCTTTTCTAATTTAAACTTGGTCTTCAAGTACTTAGGCTATATTTTAAAGCCATGAGCAGCCAAAGCTGATGATTGGAGCTAGTTGGTGGCTAAAATTGAAAAAAAAAATAGCTTCTGGTGTGTTACACATTATTTTGGTCACCCTAATGATGATTTCACAAACACGTGTTCAGGCTCCCAACATGACTTTTTGCCTGAGAAAAGCAACTTCTTTTCTCCTCTACAAGGTTTCTTTTTAGAAAGGGTCTGCAGGCTGCATATATTACATAGTACGGAAATCTATGATTTCTGTGGGCTGCTCTATAGCTGGCCCACGAGATTTATGCACGTTGTTATATAGGCAGTGTGGCGGTGTTCTAAAGCTAAAAGAGGAAAGTGGTTTCACAAAGTTTCTAGAAGGGAAATATTCTAGAATGTGAGGTGGCGTATGTATGGTTGCGATCCTACTGGTTTCTCTGATTTGGTGGGATCATCCCCATCCCTTTAACCACTTCACCATCTCCTATATAATAATGGGCTTCTAATGGAAAAGGTTAAGAAGCAATATTAAACAAATAATTGATGAAAGAATAGGTTGAAGACTATGCGAAGAATCTTGTTCCTAGTGGTGTTGGAGGCCTCCATTTGTCTATCAAGCTTTTGTGGATTATCTTCATGCGAATTTCAGAGCAAGTGTATGTGTGTGTTGGAACGAAGGACCACTAAAAGGGAACTTGCAACATCAAGGCAATTCAGTTGTATCTTCTATTTTTCATTAATATAATATGGTGGCATGTCTCTTTCCCATAAAATGATTAGTATTTTATTACATGATTCCTTGATCACATGTTTAGGTTGTCATTGAATTCTACCATTGTTTCTTTCACGTTGGTTGGTTTGTGTTATCGTAGATCTGATTCCACAAGAGCACTGAAGTGAAGCAGGGACAACAAAGATATAAGGAAGTGATTCATAAGGTATGTTATCTATTCCTCCTTTGGTAGTAAACTCAATGATTACAACTTAGGGAAAGTTCATTGTTCCGTCTCGTTTTGTTCTAGATCTAGGTGGATCTAGGGGGATTAGTTCATGTCTGCATCTACTGATTTACCCAATAACACGGTGTAATTAGTGGCTATCATTGGGAGGCAGATTAATTTTGGTCAAATTGGTGTTGGAGAGTCAATCGGTCTTTTGGATGTCGATGGAGGTGATTCCTAAATCTGTTTTAAATCGCATTCAGTAGCTTATGTTTTCTTTCTTGCGAAGTGACCAGAAGGCAAAGCATCACTACCATCTCTGTAGATGGGACCTCCTTGCAAGACCAAAGCATTGTGGAGGATGGGGACTCGGACTTTTAACTACATTCAACAGAGTGTTACTAGCAAATACCCTTTGGAGGGCGCTAACGGTGGACAGCATCTGGCACATGATTCTTTTGGATAAATACTTGGGGGGTTCTTCTGTAGTTGATTGGTTCCAAAAATCAAATCATCAGCAGTTGAAGTCATCTAGTATCTGGAGCGGCTTGACCAAGAGCATTCCAGTATTATTGCATTGGCTTCGGTGGAATCCCTATTCTGGAAATTTGATTTTGATAGGGGTGGATAAAATAGCAGGTTTGGAGGAGAGCTCTATCCTATCAGATCCCCTTCGAGCGCAACTCTCACTTAAACATATTTTGGTACTATCGCAGGCAAGAGAGACCGGTGGTGTATCTCCCTTCCCAGACCATTGGCGCACTAGCGATTCATTAGGGCTTCCTGGTCAATTCACTACAGAATGGGATAGTTTCACCCATGCTTTAAGGGACGCAGGTTTATCTCTCCTTTATGGTGTGGACAGCTTGGTGTGGGTTGGGGGGGATGCTTCTAGAGTAATCTCGGTTAAAAATCTTTATCAGGCTCTTATAAAACCGTTGGATTTCCATAATGAAAAAGGTTGGGTTCTCAAACTGTGGAAGTGGCCAATTTAGCTAAAAATTAAATTGTTTCTGTGGCTGGAAGCCTTTAATAAAATTCTTACCTGGGATGTGCTCCAAAGTAAAGGTTGGGTAGGCCCAGGGGTGTGTAGGTTCTGCAATAGCAATGCTGAAAATGCCAATCATCTTTTAATCCATTACTCATTCATAAAAGCAGTTTGGCATCGTCTGTCTGAAATCTACCATTTAAAAATCCTTTGGGCTGGATCATCGGTTTCAGAGTGCTTAAATGTGTGGACTTTTGAAAAATAGGCTTCGGTAAGCCTGGTTGCCCTTACTTGCTGGCACATTTGGATTGAGAAGAATAAGGTGTTATTCGAGGATCACACTCCCTCTTATCTCGCAGTGGTGCATAGGATTGTTGTTACCTTCTCTTGGCAGCCAGCTACCATAACCCCTATTCCAAATAGAGCGTGTGATTTTATTCATGTTGAGGGCTTCACGCTAGCATGCTTTGATGGAGCGGCCTTATTATCTGGGGATTGTTGTGCAGAGGGTGGTTTTTTTAAAACTCATGCTTCGAGGGTCACCAAATGGTACATCAACTGTGGAGCGGGTACAAACACAAAGGTGGAGCTAATGGGCTTGTGGGTGACCCTTACCTTGGCCTCGCTTTGGGCAATGGATAAAATTCAATTCTTGGGGGATTCGAAAGTCATTATTGACTAGATGAATCATAAGGGTCAACTTCAAGCAGTGAATTTAGATGGATGGAAATTAAAAATAAAAGAACTGGCACATAATATTAAAGAAATTAGTTTCCATCACATTCATCGGGAGAATAATAAAGAGTTAGACTCTCTATCAAATCAGGCACTAAAGGAGCCCAAAGGTAGACTGTATTTTTATCATTGGCAAAATGGGGAAGAAATCCCTCCTACCCATATAAATATCTTTGAAAATTGAGTTTTTGGAGTAGTTCGGTGAGTAAGTAGAAGATTGGTGGATAAAATTCAAATCTTGGGGGATTTGAAAGTCATTATTGACTAGATGAATCATAAGGGTCAACTTCAAGTGGTGAATTTAGATGGCTGGAAATTAAAAATAAAAGAACTGGCACATAATATTAAAGAAATTAGTTTCCAACACATTCATCGGGAGCATAATAAAGAGGCAGACTCTCTGTCAAAGCGGGCACTAAAGGATCCCAAAGGTAGACTGTCTGTTTATCATTGGAAAAATGGGGAAGAAATCCCTCCTACCCATCTAAATATCTTTGAAAATTGAGTTTTTGGAGTAGTTCAAGATTGGTGGACAACATTGGTTTTCAATCTGTGCACTTCCAGCTTTATTTCAGTTGAATTTGGTATGTTGTCTTTTGATCAGCACTTTAAGCTTTTGTGATATTCAGTACAGCAAAGATTTATTTTGGCTACTCCTTCTTTATATCGCTCTGAATCGATATTGTGTCTGTAAAAAAATTATACCTTTATATAATTTTGAGATATTTTTCTTCGCGAAAAAAAAAACTAAACTAAACTAACACTACAAACTAAAACTAAAAGATAGTATAATTAAACTAATGAAATCAACCTGAACTAAATTACTTAAACTAAAAGAAAGCAAATAAATTCATTTCAAATAAAACTATAAACAAACTTGGCTAAAATAAAAATTAACTAAGTTGAGAAGAACTAAAAATAAAACTAAAATATAATAAAACTTAAACTGAACCATTGAAATGGGAAAGAACTTTCTTTGCCCCTTCATGCGTTAGCTCTTACAAAATTACTTTAATTTTTACCTTGCACATTGGTGGCACGCTTCGACCTAGCTTTAAAAAATTCCTTAAACTGAACCATTGAAATGGGAAAGAACTTTCTTTGCCCCTTCATGCGTTAGCTCTTACAAAATTAATTTAATTTGTACCTTGCACATTGGTGGCACGCTTCGACCTAGCTTTAAAAAATTCATGCTTCTTTTACCATCGGCTAGATTTTATTTCACTAATCCAAAATCTTTTTTTTTGTATTGAAACGGTAAGGTAAACTGAAACTCATACCATGCTCATTATTTCTTGTATTGAAACGGTAAGGTAAACTGAAACTCATACCATGCTCATTATTTCTTCGATCTGTTTACCCCGTGAAATTAGTCAAATTTTAAGGTAAGGTAAGGTAAACAACCATTAGTCACTTAAAAGAAAAAATCTCAATACTAATTAATGCACCCACTAACAAAGTTATATGCATAAAGCTACAAAAAAATAAAAATATTATCATTCATAGATGCATGATGTGATGATGATGATGATGATGATGATTAACGCCCACTAAGACCCAATTGATCTGGACCCAGAGGGTAAGGATTACTAGATTCTTTAGAATTTTATTTCATGTGCTTGGAAAGCATTAAGAGAAGCTTTACAAGATCACCATACTTTTTGAGTTAAGAGGTTAGAAGGTTGGTAGTGTGACTAACATTTGGAAAATGAGATCTAATATGGGTAATGGACAATCTAAGAGAAAGTGCTTTTCATCTTCAACCTTCTTAGTGTCACAGCAGACACACTCTTCATCCCATGGAATTTTTAGGAATTGACCAACGCCCAGCTACACTATGGAGCTCATGAGAATTAAATATTATTTTAACAATATTGATTAACTCATGAAAATTAGTAAAAAAAAAAAAAAAAAAGATAGATAATTTTGATCTCTAGATTAGGGTTCATTACATCTTTTAATAATCTTTAATTTTCTTTTTCCCTCTAACCTTTTATCACACCACATTTTTCCTTAAATTTTGATTTGACTTTTTTTTAATAGTATCCTTATTCTCAAAAATGGTTTCTTCCATTATTCCCCAATAGTTTAGCCAAGATTACGCATCTTTATGCCATCCCCACTCTTGAGAGTCGATGTGGTGTGTTGCAGACTTGATTTGAAGAAATTTTGTAGGTAGCCTCCTCTCCATGCTTAACTATATACATTAGGTATCTAGTCATGTTTCTCATTCTCAATAGGAGAGAGGCTAGTTTCTACCAGGAGGATGGGATAGGCTGCATTCTTTAATTTTGAGATTATAGGTTATAAAATTTTTGTGTATTTGCTCTTTTTCTAGGATTCACAAGAGATACCACTCATACCCCTTGCCACATACAAAGAAATTCTAAAAAGGTAAATCACAAGAGTCTCAAAAGAGGGAGTTTCTTTTTCTTATTAACTCCAAAGATCAACTGATTTTACAATTGTTTTCAAGCCCACACAGTTTTTCCTCCATCCCCCAATAATCCCTTTTCTCAATGCTATAATTCCAATTAAGCTTGTGGTGCATATCAATTCCAAGATATTTGTATGAATTCACTTCCTCCAAGTTGTTGTTGTCATATACAAAGGTATCATTAGATCTCATTGGATTTTAATAATCATGACCTTAGTAAGGTCTTATCAAGATAACAATCATACCCATATTGAGCAAAAATCCTTTGAGGATTCTTAGTTGGTTTCTCAAGATCATGGGGACTCCATTCCATAAGAACGATAATAATGGCGATAAAGAAGAAGATTGATGACTATACTGAGTGTAGGGGCTCTGACACCACCGCTTTTTCCAAACATTCTTTCTTCTAATTGTGATTAAATGTATATGTGCTAAAAGGTAGGGGACAAGGGACAACCTTGTTTGACCCGATATTGCAGTTAATCTCTTTTGACCAGCCCTCAGTGTTTTTAAACTTAGCAATAATGTTCTCATACATCCTTATTGCAGCAGCCCTCAACTCAAGAGGCACTTTTATCTCTTCCAACCTATTCCAAAGGTTGGAAGAGATAAAAGTTAGAAAGCATATGAAAAACCTATTTTCATTTATTTATTTTATTTTATTATGGTTTTTTAAAATCTTTTTTCATATCAATTTCATTTGTCCAGCCTTTAATTTCAAACATGCATGGCATTATAAGTATAACTTCTTGTTTAGGTTTGTTCTATAGTTTGTACAATTTCATTTGTGTATGATTTGATTTCAAGTCTAACATGATTACAAAAGATTTTTTTTTCTCTTAACATTAGTTGAGAAAATTCTTCATGTATTATGCTAAAGTTTATTTTCAAAAATTGTTTCGAATTATATTCTTCTAAAGTTAATTGTTTGTTCGAGGAATAGAAGTTAAGATTTCTATACTTGGATCCAAACTTTGACATACACTCTTTTAAGACGTGGAATGAATAAGAAAATTTTGATTAGATTAATTATCTTGCAAAAAGGCAATAACTCCATCACCAACATTATAATCACTAGGATAAATGTATACATGAAAACTCACTAATGATTGAGTTAAGCAGCATTCCATCACCAAAAACCCAAAAAAATCGATGTAAAGGAGCGAATCGGGGGCATTTTCAAAAATTAAATAAGGGCCCCTTAATTTTATAAAAATTTAACGAGGGTTGTTGTTTGCCACAACACCGTGATAGGTCAAAACGTATCGGACGACTTCCAGGGATCTGGGAAGCATGGAAGGAAAAAGGGTACGCTCAGCCTCTATGAGCTCTATGGCACTCATTGGGGAGGTTGTGGTGCTCTGATAGAGCCCATTAGCGATCCATAGGTCTGTTGTGCTTGCTACCTCATCGTTGACAAGGTAATGAAAATCTTTACACGGAACGAGTGTATGTTGTATGCCATAGTGGTGATCGAATTCACCAAGAATGGTGCACCGATGAACAGGTGCCAGTATCCACTCCAAGAGATGTTGCATGCCTGTGCAGACATCCATGAGTAGACCACCTATTCATTTATGACTATCTGCTTGTCACTTTTGCGATGTGGAAATATCAACCTCACCACGGCCGAAGACTTGCTCATGGTTCAAATACTCGCATTGCCAAGTTATTGATTCTTAGCATGCTCAGAATTTGGTCAGCAAAGTTGCCAAGCACAATGTTGTCTTTGCACAGTGGCATAGTGAGATGGTCACTACAACTCAGAGGCTCGGGATTCCACAAGCGATCCTCAACAAACATACCCACCACATTTAGTTGTGCAGTCGTTGGGTGATGCACTAGTGTTGTTTCATATGACTCATCTGTCATTTTATCTAGATGCATTGGTGTTTGACAAGGAGGTCATAGGGTGGCCAAGGGTCCAAAAGGAAGAGACGCTGACATGTGTTTCTTACACCCTGTCGACCATTTCACAAAGGTCTTCCCTAATAGAAACATCATGTGCAAGTCCTAGTGCGAGCAAGCAAACCCTCATGCCCACCACCTCAGAGGACGAGGTTGAGGAAGAAGAAGGGGACGCATCACCAACCAGCATAGTTTGTATACCTTTTCCTCCATTCCTGATGACGCAAGTACTGACCTTTGTCTTTCCCCAAAAAAAGTTGTGTACCAAGTCCCCCTCCCAACCCACTATGGACTCTCTCATTACTGAGGCCATTCCACTTTCCTCCATTCCACCGCAAGTCCACACCACTCCACCCCAGTCATGTACTAAAACTCCCACTTCCTTTACTTCACCATCCACACCCGTCGACATCCATATTCTTGGCGACCTTCCAATCCAACCCCAATCTGCTATTGTCATCGAAGAGCCCGCCAACCCATAGAATGGTGGGACCATCAATGGTTTCACCACACCTCCATCCTCCCCAGCCCATACCTAGGTTGATATCATCTTGCCTGACTCTTCTTCCAATATCGCCACCACTATAGGTACCCCCGCTCCATCCCCACCCACTTCTCCTCATATCCTGGAGGTTCAAGTCACCTTGGACACAACCCCAGAAACGACCTTCCCTTTACAACCTGAGACTGGACTTGAGACATGAGGTTTGATGGATGAGGACCCTCTGAAAGACCAGGATAAACCAAAGCATGAGTTGATGGATGCAAAAGATGACACATAATAGGCGCACAACACAACCTCCGTCAAAGAGCAAGTGGCACCAAAGCTACATGACCCATGACTGTGTAGGACCATCTTGGATTTCTGCTTGGAACAGATAGTGATGCTTGCTACACTTCCATCGGAAGTAGACGACCGAGTTCTGTGCAGCTTCAAATCCCACTCGCCCACCCTAGAGGGTGTTGCTACCCCAATATTCTCAAAGCACTCTATTGCAAATGGCCAAACACTTGCTTCACAACCATCGTTCGATATTTCTTCTACGAGTGGGGAACTATTCACCCTGCCTACACCCCAGATTTTGCAGCTAATCAGGGCTTCCACCAATCATCTAGGGCAAGGAATCACTACAGTTTAGCACAGTAATCAAGAGCTCACATAGCATACAGAACATTTGCAAGAGGTTGTTCAGACCACATTTTTAGTTGTGGCACTTGAGTAGAGCTTGTGGGTACAACTTGAGTCTACTGTTGAGGTTGTTTCCAAAAAGTTTATACAGTTATGACCTACTCTTCGACAGTTGGCACTTGATCTCCCAGAGGAAATTGGACCAATTGCGCTAGTGGATGGGATCAGCCTTGTCACAGATGCATGAACGCAACTAGCCAAAAAAACTGAATATCTCCAGCACCAGTTGGATGTCATTTGGCTTAAGGAAAAGGAGCAACCTGAAGAACTCCTCAAGAAGCTTAAACATGCAGTCAAAGAGGGTGCCAATGTTAAGTCCTCACTTCATACCAGAACCGAGGAGTGTCATCGATTCTTTGACATGGTCACAGACTGGGTTGGCTTGTTAGACCAATGCAATAAGCATGTCGAACGGCTACACACGCAGCTTAAATAGATGCATGCAGAAGCCCGGACCATTGTTGAACCTATAGAGAAATCGTCTAAATTTATTGAACTCCAAGTTGAGGATGATAGCCTGGATGCGATGGATGAAGTTAACAGAGCTGTGAAGACCACACTCTGGAAGTTCAGGCCTACAATTCAAGTGGAGTACATTCTGCTTTAGCAACTAGACTCTTTGGCTTAAACAAAGTGGAATGCTCTATTGGCTACCAAGATCAAGGTACCTAATGTCAACACTGCGTAGAAATTTGTTGCAGGTGCCTCAATTTTGGCAAGGAAATGGAAAGACAGGGTTGTCCATTATGACAGTTTCTGCGAGCAAGCCCTTGTCATTGTTCTAGAGTTGGGCCCTTCATTTGAAGGCGACCATAGCAAGCCAGCAGAAGGTTGACTCGGGAAGAGTCAATGATTGTGGTCAAGGCCTATTGGGCCCTTTGTTTTGAATATCACCAAGTTTTGTGGATGTATAAAGTTTTTGTGGAACAATATAGAACACCAAAAGTGGATCCAAGTCGCGGAAAGCTAATTTCCATTGTGCTAGCAAGGAAAAAGAGTGATGAGTTAGCTAGGAAAAGTAGCGGAAAGATATGCAACATTCGAGCACATGCCAAAAGGACACAGAATCAAGAAAGTGTAACAGCAGAATCAAGAAGCCAATAAGCCCCACGGAAAATTTATAAAGCATGGAGTTATGTAATGGGTCGGCGTTTTGTTTTAAGTTTATGTTCTGGGTTTTCCATTGGTTCTGCTATTGTTGTTCTGTTGTTGTGGGGTTTTTGGATTTTTAACATAGTTACCAACTTAACGAGAACTCTACAGATTTCTCGTTTTGGGGGGGGTCAAGTTTTTTACCCCGTTTTTAAAAATGGTGCTACCGTTAGCACCCCCCTCCCTTTTTAGGTGGTTTTTTATATTTTAAATTTTTTGATACATAAGGTTTCCACTTTTGTTTTTTAAATGCTTATTTTTTCATTTATTTTCAAATTATTCAATTTTTTTTTTCAAATGTGTTTTTCATCTATTTTCAAACTTTTCTATTTTATTTTTTTTATTATTCAATGGTGTTTTTAATCATATTTGCATGCTTCATCCAATGTTAAAAATGTTGTACATCATTTATTTTTTTAAATTAATATTTTTCATATAATTATGTGTCATTAATTAAGTTATGGTTCCATACTTTATAAATATAGTGGAAAATATCATTTTTAACACATTTTTTATCTTTACTTCAATACATAGAAAATAATTGTAGTTAAATAACACTATTTTTAAATATTTAGCAAAAAAATATAATTCATTTTTTGGATCAATTAAAAACTAAAAAAAATAAGAAAACAAAAAGAATTGAAATTTAAAAAAAAAAAAAAAAACATTTTAAAAACAAATTTATATTAAAAAAAACCATGATATAAAGATATTTCAACCTCTATCACTAAGGTCTAATTTGATCGGCCTCAAAAATAACTACTCTATCATCAAAGATATACCATTATAAATTTAAAAATAGAGTGGGTCCTTCATTTCCTTCTTCCCATTGAGTATAGCAAATTTTTCCTTCTTGTTCCTTGAGTGCCTTCTTTGATAGTTTGTCTGCCTCCATGTTGTATTCTCAGAAGGTATGGGAAAAGATGAGTTGCTTAAATAATTGTTGAGCTCTCTAATTCTGACCTTCCAACAGTCTAAGGAAATAACCTATAATTTCTCATTGTTATTACTCCAGTCAATAATTATTTTTGAATCTCTGAAAACCTATAAATCAGTAATATGCAGTCTTGTTGCCATGATAAGTGTTGTCGAGACTCCTAATAACTTTGCCCTTGTGTTGGTACCAGGGCCACAGTTGAAACTCCATGTGTAAGTTGTTTTATCATCGATCTTAATCAACCCCCCTGCTCCACTTTGGAGGTTGTTTGATAAAGTTGCTCCATCAAACCAACCCACTAATGACCCTGCCTGGAAAATAGCCTTATTGTTATGTAAAGTAGGAAAATGTTGAGGTATTGAAAGTCTATTAAAAATCCCAAGAGTCTTATAAACAACTGAAACGATGGAAGGGCTCCCATTTTCAAATATAGCCTTATTGCGCTCTAGCCAAATATGCCAGCTAACAAGAGTTGGCAAAGTAGCGAACTATGGAACATGTTTTATCCAATTATCATAACAAACCTTTAGATTAATGCCATCCCAAACATTCCTTAGATTTAGACCTCCTAAAATCAAGTTCCAAACTTGTTTAGTGAAGTAAAAGTTGATCAGTAAATGGCTAACAGACTCATGACCCTTAGTACATAAGATACAAAAGCTAGGCCCTTCCCAACCCTTGGAAAGTAAATTATCCCAAGTGAGAATCTTATTTTCCAATGATATCCATAAGAAAAGTTTGATTTTTATAGCAATATTCCAAGTCCAAAAATATTTCCTCCAACCGTCAATGGGTTGTTGCCATATTATCGAAGCTATGGCTCTATAAAAAAATTTAACTATTAGAACACCTGTGTTGAGACCCGAAATTGACATCCCCATTACTCTATTATACTCTTCACCTATACCTTTTTGGCCTACCTAAAGCTTGAGTGAATGACAAGAACGCTACCATTTGCCAGTAATAAGGTCATAAGGTAAAGTATGGTTAATTCATGCATTTTGTGGTTTATAGAGTCAGGGAATTAAATATTTCATGTACTAATGCTTCAATTTGTCATATCTAAATCTTTAACCTCTAGATATCCAGCATTCATGTACCAGCTCAGTTATCCGGTACCTGCGCACCAAGACTGTTGTTGTCTGAATCCGGTACCAAACGCATCTGGTACCATCTATCTGTTGCGATACGATACCAATGGCCACGCATTGTTATGATCTGGTACCAATGGCCACGCACTGTCATGATCCAGTACCACCTTTTGCGCATTGTCATGATCCGGTACCATCTACCTGTTACGATCCGGTACTAATATGGAAGAGCTTAATACACTAAATTAAGTTCCAGATCTCGCCTAAGCCAATTGGTGGACGTCTATTTGCTTTAGCAAGGCTATGATAAGAATAGTTTGTTGATTGCCTCATCCTCATGCACTTTGTGTCATGAGGATGAAGCTAAAGATGTAACCGAATGATTGAACTTAACAACTGATTGATTTGCAAATCACTTCACCTCTTTTTCTTTCATGATTAAGACTATTAAATAGTCGTGGCAAGGATGGTGGAAGTGTAGGAGAGTTAGCATATTACCAATATGTGAAGTAGTGTGTGATAGTACTGAACATATTCTAAGTGAAGATCAATAGAATGTCATTTATCTCCATATTTTGATTATCTATGATTAAGTATGAGTTGAGTTGTTAACGAAAGTTTGATTTTATGTTTTGAAATGTGAGTGAGAGTAATGTGTGTGTTGAAGACAAGCCTCCTGTAGACTTCAGCAGCTGACATGTTGAAGCGGCAAGGGCCCACCACCCAACAAAGGTCAGCCTCTTCGTAGATTATCATTAGCATTTGTTTTCCAGTAGCGTAAACATTAAATTAGCTAAATCTTTAACTCTGTTAGATGATAGCAGTATAGCTTAGACTAGGATTTCCATTATATAATTGTTTAGAGATCTTTATTTGCTCTGTTTTTGCATATGCCATGTTTCTGTTCTCATGACTTTGATTTCCTTGAGTGATCATAGATGTTAGAAGCAATAATCAAAACTATTTGGATAAGAAATAGTGAAGTTCATTGTGAACCACAGCAGAACCAACATATTGACTGTTGAACTACTCATGATATGCTTTAATGATTGATGTGTGATTTCCTTTCAGAAGTGTGGATTGCATAGTTAGTTTTCTGGGTCAGATAGCAAAGTTGATCTGTCAAACCAATTCCATCTCATACTTGCATGTGCCATAATGCAGTGGATAGCCTCTCTGTGAAAGACAACCAAAGTGCATTGCAGTTTGCTATTTTGATTTGTTTCCAGCATGCATAATCTAGTTTAATTCTATACTCATGACATTAGAAATTACCTTTCTTACTGGTGTCTTGTAACTCTGTTGATTACGAATCCCGGATTGATAATTAATGAGTGCATTATACTAAACATATAAGCAGCACAACAAAATGACTTATCGCCTTCGATCCATTTGAGTTCATCATCTATGTCCTGTAGATGAATTCTCGAGAATGATAAAGCTCTGCAATAACAGTCCCATTTTGAATCCAAGTCACTCGAGAGGGAAATATCTCCAGTGTTTTTCTAGATTGAGAAAATAGAACATGGTCGAGTGCCTCCACTAGCCTGATAGAGATAGGATATATTTCTCTAATTTAAGTGAGTTAATATCTCGGGTGAAAGGAGAGAGGAGTACCCCCAACCCTATCTTTACCTATTAAAACCGATTTTCTAGAACCCGAGCTCCAACTCAACAATTGGGTAATGAGCGGTAAGGATTTTAAAATGTTTTTCCAGGTCTAGGATGCGGAAGACACTCTGGAAGAGGTCGTTCTAAACCAGGTAGCCACTGAACAATATGGAATATATTTATCTTTTATAACACTGTGTCATATTCCTTCCTTCATCAACACTCGCCACAGAGTGTTTTCCGCCAATGCTCTATTAAAAATAAATATGTTCCTCAAGCCCCATCCACCATACATATTTGGTTTAGCAATAACCTCCCACCTACAGAGATGGAAAGGATTTTTCTCACTGCATACCAAACAAAGAAAAGGAAAGATTAATTGTGTAATCATGTTAAGTACTGAAACAGGAATCGCTGCCAATGTCATCCAATAAATCGATTGACTTTCAAAAACAACTTTTATAAGGACGTAGTGCCCACCAATAGTAAGCCACCTATTACACCAATGGTCAATCCTTTTTTCAAACTTTGTAATTAGCCACCTCCAATCCTCAGCTTTGTATTTATTAGATTTCATAAAGTAGCCAAGATAGCGAAAGTCTAATTTGAGGTCCACAAATTTGTAAGGGAAAAACTCCTTGAATTTCTCTAAAAGGTCCCCTTGAAAACCTGAATAATGAAAGGTAGATTTAGAAAAGTTAATCTCCATGCCTAATGCTCTAACGAAGACTTTTAGAAGACTGTCGATCTCTTTCCATTCCTGTAATGAATATAAGTTATATAGTTAGATATATATATATAACTATATAACTTAT
>SNQJ01S0001718.1:312324-326928 GCA_010110895.2 Picea sitchensis
GTTTCCTATATATATGGAAAGGGTGCTACATTTTAAGAGTACATTGCTCATCTGCAAATGAACTATGTTCCACTACTAGGTATGTCTTGAAGTAATGCAAAGTAATGTTTCATAGATGAAAATAAAGTTATATCTAGAAGCCAGAATACAGATTTACAAACTTTCGATACCAAAGTGTCACACTTCAAAAATTATTCAGATCCAAGACATCAAATTCTCTGAGAAGTCCAAGGTAAGAACTTACGAGAGAGAAAGGAAAACCAACTGAAATAAATAAAAAAACAAAAAAAAAAATTGCACAACATAAAACAAAGCAAGAAATGGGTCATAGGTAAAGTAAAACAGATTAGAAAATCAAAAAATGAAAACCAAACTCTTTATCTATGACCAATGGGGGGCTACCTCACTGGATAGTTGATGTATTGTTTCAAGATTTGGTCGTTGATAGGGAAGAGGACTACATCCCCTTCAAGGTTTTGCAAGCAGTAGGTTCCTAGGCCAATATTCTCTTTGATCACAAAATGGTCTAGCCACAATTGTTGAAACTTTGAATGTTTTCCTTTATTTTCATGTGGCTTGTCCCATTTGAGGACCAGATCGCCAACTTTAAAGTATTTCTCACCAGCTGAATTTTTATCAAACTAACATTTAATATTATGTTGGTGAGCTTCAAATTTGATTTTATCTTTGGTGTGGTTATCTTATATATTCAACAAGGTGTCGATGCATCTTTGGATGACAGGGAACTCTCTCCCCCGTGATTGTTGTGTAAGTTGAAGGGAAGGAAGATAGATGTTTAAAGGAAGGATAACTTCTTTCCCATAGAAAATAAAGTAAGGAGAGGTCCCTATGGAAACTTTGGGAGTGACATGATCATCCTAGAGGGAATTGGGTAGTGCATTATGCCAATTTCTCTACTAGTCGACTACAGTTCGTTTAAGAATTTTATTTATAGATTCGGCCAAGCCATTTCCCTTAGGGTAATAGTTGGCTTCATATTTTAAAGTGATCCCCTTTTCTATACCAAAATCATTCAATTTAAGTGATGAATAATACGTTGTGTTATCAAATACAAGAGATTTAAGCACTCCAAACCTAGTCATGATGTGTTGTTCAAGAAAATTTATTACCACTTCATCATTTACTTTGGTCAATGGTATTGCTTTCTTCCAGTGAATAAAATAATCAGCGGTAGTTAGAATATACTTGTGTTGTTTGGATGAGTGAGGATTGATCTCACCAATTATGTCCAGCCGCCATTGTTCAAAGGGTTTTGTTAGTCCCTAAAGTTGCACTTGACTATGAGAAGGAAAGCTAGGGCATCATCGATTTATTGCAAAGTGTTTTAAAGGATTTTTATGATTTGGTTTTTTGAGTAAGGTGGTTGAAAACTGGCTCAAGGGTATAACATAACATGAAAATCCAAATCAAAACAAAGTATATCCCATTGACTGGTTAAAAGGTAGTCACGTAGATAGATTAGACCGATAAGAAAAAGAGAAAATGAAGCTTTCAATTTGTCAACTTCACATAAATTCTTGTCCCAGTATATCATTAAGAAACAAGACCATCAGCTTGAAATCAAAACTTGAAAACAACTTCCACAGTAAATTCTTCACTGTATTAATTAACAACCCAGAGACAAATGCATTGCAATCTGAATAATGAATTCAAGCATGAAGAAAGAAAATAGAGTAGAAAAGAATGTTTAACCATCCATATGCATTTTCTATTAAGTGTCAAATAGAATAGTAATGCCTTATAGGGAATTTCAACATAAGTCTTCTGGATCTCCAAATTTTCGACCTTAACAGAGTCTTTCCTCTGCCTATTTAAACTATCCACAAAATCCTCGATCCTATTTTCTAGAATGTTCTTAATGACTAGATCTAGATAGCATCTATCTATTAGGGGGGTTAGCTCAAAAAGAGCGTTTACATTCCAAAAATAGATCATTTCTCAACATCTTAATATCGTATGGTCTTGCCAGCATTACATTTGATTCTACAAAACAGGGATTAGTTTGATCTAGTCATACATTTCGAGGCTTTGTATTTCACAGGCCAAAACGAGTAGACACTGCTATATTTCCTGGAAAACATCAAAATTATGATTGTAACAATCATTATGAAACTTTTAGGATATAATAACAGTAGTAGCTTTGGCAGTTTTTTGTTTGAGCTTTGTGGTAAGCACGATATTATGCCAATAGAGTCTGAAGTTTATTTCTCTGAGCTCTTTGAGCAATGCCCTTTGCTCTTTTTTCTTCTTCTTGAAACCTTGAATCCTTTCTTGTTGACGAGAACTCCATTGTTCTATATGGATCTTTTCTCTCTTCAACTATCTCACTGTCTTCTGGAGTTCCTTGATCCTTTCTCTATCAGTTCTGACTTTAACCTTGATTTTGGGGAACTCTTTAGAAGGTGCAGGCTCATTCATATTTATGGCAACCTTGGGTTCTCTCAATTTAACTCGATATTTAGAAACCAATCCTGAGTTGTGTTCTTCATCAGAACTTGCTAAATCCATGGCTTCAGGCATATCTGATATGTGATCTGAATCTATAAGGTAACCCTTTTTATTTTCAGGGATCTCACTGATACCTTTAGTAATTTCTTTAGTTTTTGCTAATCTAGTTGTAGCTCTTGTTATAGGTCTTGTAGATGATGAAACAATATGTTTACCTCTTTTTGTTGGTTTCTTATGTAATGAAGGTCTTTTTTCTTTTTTCCTGGTACTTGCTTTGGCATCTTCAGAGTGATCTTCTATAACTATGATGTTTTCTTCTTTGATTGATGGATTGAACATGGATTTGGACTTCAACCTGTATTTGTTGGTAACCCTAGTAGAATTCCTTCTAGGGTTTCGAGACACAGGAACACCTTTATTCTTTGTCCTTTTGACTACAGCGCCCTTTTTACTGGTGGATGGTAGTTCATGCTTGGTTGTAGTTTGAATATAAAAAACTTCATCTGAATATTCTTCCCCTTTAACATCTTCCGTAGAAAACATTTCGATTTATGGATCCAACTTCGGTATTTTACCTCTGTTATTCCTCGTCACTCTGACGGCAGGCATTTCTTCTTTGACAGGGGTTTCATCAATTGAAATATTTTGTTTCTGTGTGACATTCCTTTTTCCTTTCTTTTGTTTGTTGGATTGTGGGTTAGGGTTTAAAGATTGCATGAGCCAGCTCCAGGGTTTCTGTATTTCTCTCAAAGCAGACACAACTAAAGTCTTAATTAAGACTTGATGAAACAGGTTGTTCTTTGCATTGGAGGAGAGTGATTGCACTCTTTTTGACATCTTTGTCAAGCTTTTGAGTAGAAAGTAAGGCATATTTAAAGGATAATCACCATTTATATGCATTAATAACCTAATGTGGTAGATATATATTAGTGAGAATCTACATTCGCAAGTGATATACTTGTGGATAACGATCATAGCAGTGTGCCATTCTGCTCTGATCCAGCTGTGAGGAACTCCCTTTCTCCAATTTGGATTTTGCTTATCTGGAATCAAGAATTGATTAACAAACTATGTAACCACATGTTCCCTCTTCCACCATCGTTCTCCCCTAACCACCAATCTGCAAGCTTTGGAATTTGTCTGTTCTATCACCAGCATCAGCAACTTCCCAATCTCCACTTCCTAACCTTCAAATTTCAGTGAAAACTCCATAGAGACATGTTCGTCATGACCTTGGAAAGTGGTAAGGAATTCGAACCAACCAACATCTCTGAACCTTTGAGCCATCTGAGGATAAGCTTCTAGGAGTTCAGCACCCTCGGGTTCTAATCTGACCACTTGTCCGCTCCTCTTAGGCGCCATCGAAACACGCTGCTACAACTGGAACTGCTCGGATTCTGAATATGTTACCTACAATCGGTTAATATATAATCGTTCTCCTGAGAAAACATCTGTGCTTAAAATTCAGCAAAATCATTACAATGAGTGACTGTTTCAAATCATAATCTTTGGGAATTGAATGGTTTGAAAAGATTCCTTTGCAGGTATAGAGCAGTCTGATCCTGTAAAGGTTTGAATCATCAAATGATTCGAGAGCCATCATGGGACACATGCGAACTCGTAGTCCTCGATTTGGGTAATCATAACAGAATCTAGGTGGCGGGCGCATATTAAGGCATGATTATATTTGCGCTACGGGAATAATGTTATTCCAGTAGCGTTATTAATGACTTGGAAGAATTTTGAATTTGCAAGATTCAAATAGGCATATGAACTGACACATCATTCAAAACCATGTTTTAAAACTCCAAACTTAAAGAAATTATCCAAAAAGCTAAAACGCAAACCATCACAAGTTGAAAGCAATGATTTAAATCAAAGGGAAACAGATAATGAAGTGCAAGTAGGAGGGGTTTAGGATTAGGATTTCTCACTAGATCAAAAGCAGAATTAGAGACTAACATTGGCTCCTTCTGGGGATGGAGTTTGATAATAAACTCCAAAAACTACAGACCAATGTCTTTTCCTTTATTTCAGATTCACTGATCTCCCTGCATCTGTCAGTCTTTATTCACAGCATAACTGTAAAAATAAGTCCATTGGGTATATGGAGTCTTTATTGAAAACAAAATCTATTGTACTAACTGAAAACCTGATGAGTCTTTAGAGAAAATGGTGCTTCAAGAACCTCCCATTCACTGGGCCTCCAAAAGTTTCAGTGTTGTCTAAATTATGTAGGAGAAAAGTGTTATTGTCCATTACCTTGGCTATTCTGAAAGGACCATACCATAGGTTATCGAACTTACCATGTTTTTCTTTATCCTCTCTCTTGGTATCCCACCTTAACACCAAATCTCCCTCATTGAAAATATCTTTCTTAGTTCCCTTATCGAATGTAGATTTGACTTTGCTCTGGTGAGCAACAGCTTTCTGATTCACCTGTTCTCTGACCTGTTGAACTTCAATCATCTGAAAAATTTTCCTTTGGATATCGTTGGGTTCTTCTAAATCTTCTTGTAAAAACTTTAAAAAAGGCAGTCCCAATTGGGTTGGAAGAATATCTTATGTCCCATATGCCATCTGGAAAGGAGAGGTCCTAATAGACTTCTTGTTGCTAATATGATCGGCCCATAGGGAAAACTTTAACTAGGAATCCCATGATTTTTTATTTTCTGCCAGTAGTTTTTTTATAATCCTTATCAGAGTATTATTGGAAGATTCTGCCAATTTGTTCCCTTGGGGGTAGTAGGGAGTAGAATGAACCAATTTTATACTATACTTATTGCAAAATTCAATCATGGAATTCGATTTAAAAGCCTGTGCATTATCAATGACTAGTTTTTTAGGACAGCCAAACCTGGAAAAAATATATCCTTCTAGAAAGTCCATGATTACCTTGTCTGTTGCATTCCGAGTCAGAATTGCTTCGATCCACTTCATAAAGTAATCAGTGGTTGTAAGAATCCATCTATGTTTTCCTGAAGATGAAGGATTGATCTCTCCGATGAAATCCAAGCCCCATTGTTGGAATGGTCCATGAGTGACGATTGGTTTTGAAGGCAGAGACATAAGTTTCTACTTTCCAGCAAATTTCTGACAGGGTTCACATGCCCTGACCTGAGCAAAAATATCTGAGAATAGAACTGGCCAGTAATAGCCTACCCTAAGAANGTCTGTTGCATTCCGAGTCAGAATTGCTTCGATCCACTTCATAAAGTAATCAGTGGTTGTAAGAATCCATCTATGTTTTCCTGAAGATGAAGGATTGATCTCTCCGATGAAATCCAAGCCCCATTGTTGGAATGGTCCATGAGGGACGATTGGTTTTGAAGGCAGAGACATAAGTTTCTACTTTCCAGCAAATTTCTGACAGGGTTCACATGCCCTGACCTGAGCAAAAATATCTGAGAATAGAACTGGCCAGTAATAGCCTACCCTAAGAATCTTGAAGGCAGTAACCTTCCAATGGTGATGGCCTCCGCACACACCATGATGTAGATCATAAAAAAATTGTTCAGCTTCTTTTTCATCAACACACCTCAACAAAAAACCATTAAGGTCTTTCCAGAATAAGATCTGATCAATAATGCAATACTTTTTTGCTCTTAACTTTAATGATCTAAATTTTGATTTATCCAACTCTGGGGGAGATTGAAAATTCAGTAGAAAAAATACGATTTCTTTGTACCATGGTGAAGAAACATACTTGATGTTTACCTGTGAATTTGTTTCTTCAATCTGGAAAGAAGAATCCTGTGTCTTGTCTAAAAGATGGTACAACCCAATTTCTTTGCAGTTAGATTCTATCATTAATTTGGCAAGGCCTTGACCTTTTATCAGCTGAGTAGGCTTTATGGTGAGATCATACTCCAGGATTTTTGTTATCCATTTCCCTCTCCTTCCTTCACAGTCAGGTTGAACCAAGATTTATTTGACTTCACTGCTTGGGACATAAGTTGTAATCTTTGATTGAAGAACATATACTCTGAAGCATTTCAGAGCCGTTACTAGGGCATAGGCCTATTTCTCCACTATATCATACTTCAATTCAGATTATCTGAGAGTTTTTCTAAAGAAGGAGAAGGGCTTCTCATGTCCTTGCTCATTTCTTTGCAGGAGGACAACAGCTATGGTGTTTTCTAATGCAAATGAGAAAATCATGAACCCCTTGGAGTAATATGGACTAATGAGAACAGGGGCCTGAACAAGAGCTTGCTTGATTCTTTCAAAATATTCTTTGGCTTCTGGTATCCACTTATTTTCTACATCTTTTTTCAATATGTCAGTAATGTATTTGATAATCTCTGCGAAATTAGGTATAAACCTCCTTAAAAAATTAATTTTACCAATGAAGGACTGAATAGACTTCGTGTTTCTCGGAATGTCTATCTGTTGGATAGCCTTTACTCTTTCGGGATCTATTTTAATACCTTCAACAGAAACAATATGTCCTAAAATATTTCCTTCCTCCCTAGCGAAGTGTGATTTTTTAGGATTAAGTGAAATGCCATACCTTCTACATTTCTCAAAAGTCTGCTTCAAGTGTTGTAAATGTTCTTCATCAAATGCTGAAAATACAGTGATGTCATCGAGAAACTACAAACCTGTCTTTTCACCAATAAAAGCAATGTCCATATTCCTATGAAATGTGGCTCCTGCATTCATCAATCCAAAAGGCATATTTTCGTACATAAAAGTGCCCCATGCAGTGGTAAATGTTGTTTTCTTTTTGTCCTCCTCTAGTATTGATATTTGATTGTACCTGGAGTATCCATCAAGCATGGAGATCCTCTTCGCACCATCAACTCTTTGTAAGATATGATCCATTTTTGGTAATGGATAATTGTCTATCAAGGAGCACATGTTCAAATTCCTGAAGTCCACACAGAGACTTATCTTTCCGTTCTTTTTCCTGACAGGTACAAGGTTGGCTACCCATTTTGAATACCTCAATGGCACTATAATTTTGGCTTCCAATAACCTTTTCAACTCCTTTTCTATTATAGGTAACAGTAGAGGATTAAATTGCCTGGACTTTTGCTTAACAGGGATAGACCCAGGTTTTAGAAGAATTTTGTGTTGTATGATCTTTGTATTAAACACTTTCAAATATTCATAAGACCAGGCAAATATATCTGAATATTGATTCATTAATTCAACATATACTCTTCTCTGCTTCTGTGACAATTTTCTAGATATTTTGACCAACTTGGGATTTGCATCCAGACTAATGTTACAGTCCACTACATCTGTTTCTTTTGTTTGAATAACAGCCTTTCTGGAAACATCATTTTGATTGAACAACCTCTCTAGTGGAACCAAACCTTTAGGCAGATGGTTTGTCTTCAGTTCAATGATTTTGTGCCCCGCCACATTATCTTGAAGGATATATGCAGCATGTACCTCTACTTCACCATCTTCGTCATCCTGATCTATTGAAATGTTAGAAAACTCCTCAATAGTTTTCAAGAATCTTTGAATTTCCTCATCATCTTTAAAGACCTGTCAATGTTTTATATTATCCAGGATTGAGGGTGTGTTTCTGACCTCAACTTCAAACTTCAGATTAGTGAACATTGGGATTTTAAAGTTGCTAGCTGCAAGGGCCAAAGAGTCAGCCTGTTGATTTAAATTTCTGTGCACAAAAGTAATATTGAATGCCAAAAAGAAATTATCCACATAATCCCACACCTCATTTCTATATTGTTTCAACCTTTGTTGTTTGGTTTGATATATATTCTTGATCTGGTGAATAATTAGTTCTAAATCTCTAAAGACATAAATCTTATCTATACCCATATCTTTATCATCTTTCAAATCTAACAGCAAGGCTTCATACTCACTGATGTTATTGGTGGTGTCAAATTCAAGTTTATATGACATAGGAATAACCCCCTTGGTAGGGGAAATGAAGACAATCCCAGCTCCAGAACCTTCTCTAGAACATGCTCCATCAAAATACATTTTGCAAACAAAATTGTCTTTATTGTCTCCAACTGCAGTTGTTTTCTTTCTAACTGATACTTCTACCATCTCATCACTCATATGAAAAATAGAGGAACCAAGATCATCTTCTACAACATATATAGGATGATTAGTGGGGTTTTTGTGATCACTTACCAAATAAGCCAGTCTTACTTCTCTGTATAATCTATGTTTCTCCCCACCAAAAACAGGTATGGTTGCATAATTAAGATCCATCTGTAGAGTACGACCCACCTTCTTGGCCCAAGATCTTGAAAGAAGCATTCCAAATTTTGGTGGTATACCATCCACAATAACATCTAATACAAAACTTTTCATAGGTAATTGGGAAAGAGTAACAACTACATCTTTCATAACTCCAAGGCATTTGACTTTCTTGGATTCAAAAGAATATAGATCGTGGTATGGTATAGTAATATCCAACCCTAATTCTTCCATCACCACCTTAGGCATGACATTATGGGAGGCACCAGAATCCATTAGGCAGTTATGCAATATCTTGTCATGGATATTTAGTGAAATGTAGAATGGAGGAGAAGCATCAATTATGTCTTCAATATGAGGTCCAATAGTTATAGCAGGGTTTTCATCTTCTAGATTGATTGTATCTGAAAAGGTAACCTGATATGGAGACTGTAGCGCCTTGAGGATAGTCTTCCTAAAGGGCTTTGTTTTCATGAGTTCTAGCAAAGGCACAGAAATCTTGATTTTGTTGATTTTTTGTTGTAGACTGAAAGAAGAAATGCTATTTTCTGGTTCCTGTATATCTGCAGTACTATCCTTGGCAGGCTGCTTCAATGGTTGAACAACCTGAATCTTAGGAATTTCTTTAATGATTCATGTTTTAACTGGAATACTGGCCTTCTTTGTGGAAACGGGTGTATCCAATTTAGGTGCATTTGAACCAGATCTGAGATTGTATTTCTTCCTTTTCGGCTTCTTTTGGATGATCTCATTTGCATGCCATTCCTCAAACTGGTTTGCAATCAAAGCATCTTCATAATCTTGTTGTGTCACGTGCAGAGGAGATTATTTAGAATCATTTAGATGAACTGCAGGGTCCTCTTTTGTATCATCTTCATCCTCCTCCTCATCTACTGCATTATTCTGAAAAGGAGACAAGACCTTTTGGTCATCTTGATTTTTTCTTTCTCTTGGTAATATTTGAGGTGCATTGTTTGGCCTCCTGAACTGATTTGGATTTCTGCATCCACCCTCCTGTGCAAGTCTACTGGGTTGTTTTTGTTCCATCTTCAACCTTGCCATTTCAGATGTCAGAATTTTCTACATCTTAGCCATTTCATTCATCTTAGAATCAGATGTTGTATTAGAAGATAAAGGCAACTCTTCTTTTTTCTTTTTTTTATCTCTATCACTTCTAGACTTCAATTTTTCTGCTGCTAATATGTTTGATTCTACCTCGATAGCGGCATCTTGCATCAAGCTGAGGGTAGAATCCCTTCTTTCCCTAAGCAACAAGGAAAATTCGGCATCGAAAGCATTGGCAAAATTGATTTTAGCTGATGTCTCTGAAGGTTTAAGCTTGTCTGGAATTTTACCATACATTTGGTTAAATCTTTTGGTAAAATCAGGTATTGATTCACCTTGTTTCCTTTTTAAAGCACCAAATTCAGTGATGTAGTATAAAAATTATTTTGTGTCTCCCCAGTGTTTAAGAAAGGCATCATCCAAGGCCACAATATCAACAATTGAATTAGTTGGAAAACTTCTGAACCACTTTCTTGCTTTACCGTTTAGACTTTGCACGAACAATCTCATCCACACATCTGCATGCTCTACATTGAAATTATCTACAAAACTATAAAATGAACTCAAATGCTCTTCAGCAGTAACTACTCCATCTCCATTAAATCTGGGCAAATATCTCATATAATCATTTGGTGGAAAGGAAAACATGACTTGTGGGAGAATCAAAGGGCCATACCTTGCTGCAACAATTTCATCCATTATGTTTGCAGCCATATTTGTTATCCTTGGTGTTTGAGTTTTGGGAGTAGGAAAGGTTGGTGATGTTGGAGGTGAAACTGTACCTTGTGTATGATGGCTTAACTGTACTATCACTGAATCTTGATCTTTAGCAGATAAGGATTTCTCTTCTGGACTATGATAAGAAAAAGAGAAAATGAAGCTTTCAATTTGTCAACTTCACATAAATTCTTGTCCCAGTTTATCATAAAGAAACAAGACCATCAGTTTGAAATCAAAACTTGAAAATAACTTCCACAGTAAATTCTTCACTATATTAATTAACAATCAAGAGACAAATGCATTGTAATCTAAATAATGAACTCAAACATGAAGAAAGAAAACAGAGTAGAAAATAGTGTTTAACCATCCATATGCCTTTGCTATTAAGTGTCAAATAGAATAGCAATGCCTTACAGGGAATTTCAACATAAGTCTCCTGGATCCCCAAATTTTCGACCTTAACAGAGTCTTTCCTCTACCTATTTAAACTATCCACAAAACCCCCAATCCTATTTTCTAGAATGTTGTTAATGACTAGATCTAGATAGCATCTATCTATTAGGGGGGTTAGCACAAAAAGAGTGTTTACATTCCAAAAATAGGTCATTGCTCAACAACTTAATATCGTATGATCTTGCCAGCATTACATTCGATTCTACAAAACAAGGATTAGTTTGATCTAGTCATACATTTTAAGGTATTTGTATTTCACAGGCCAAAATGAGTAGACACTTCCATATAATAACAACAATAGCTTTGGTAGTTTTCTGTTTGAGCCTTATGGTAAGCATGACATTATGCCAATAGAGTCTGAAGTTTATTTCTCTAAGTTCTTTGAGCAATGCCCTTTGCTCCTTTTTCTTCTTCTTGAAACCTTGAATCCTTTCTTGCTGACAAGCACTCCATTGTAATATATGGATATTTTCTCTCTTCAATTGTCTCACTGTCTTCTGGAGTTGCTTGATCCTTTCTCTATCAGTTCTGACTTTAACCTTGAATTCGGGGAACTCTTCAGAAGGTGCAGGCTCATTCAGATTTATGGCAACCTTGGGTTCTCTCAATTTAACTTGGTATTTAGAAACCAATCCTGAGTTGTGTTCTTCATCAGAACTTGTTGAATCCATGGCTTCAGGCATATCTTATATGTGATCTGAATCTACAAGGTAACCCTTTTTATTTTCAGGGATCTCACTGATACCTTTAGCAATTTCTTTAGCTTTTGCCAATCTATTTGTAGCTCTTTTTATAGGTCTTGTAGATGATGAAACAATCTGTTTACCTCTTTTTGTTGGTTTCTTATGTAATGAAGGTCTTTTTTCTTTTTTCCTGGTCCCTGCTTCGGCATATTTAGAGTGATCTTTTATAACTATAACGTTTTCTTTTGTGATTGATGGATTGAACATGGCTTTGGACTTCAACCTGTATTTGTTGGTAACCCTAGTAAAATTCCTTCTAGGGTTTCGAGACACAAGAACACCTTTATTCTTTGTCCTTTTGACTATAGCGCCCTTTTTACTGGTGGATGGTAGTTCATGCTTGGTTGTAGTTTGAATATCAAAATCTTCATCTGAATCGTCTTCCCCTTTAACATCTTCCTCATAAAACATTTCGATTTCTAGACCCAACTTCGGTCTTTTACCTCTGTTATTCCTAGTCACCCTGACAGCAGGCATTTCTTCTTTGACAGGGGTTTCATCAATTGAAATATTTTATTTCAGTGTGACATTCCTTTTTCCTTTATTATTTTTGCTGGACTATGGGTTAGGGTTTAAAGATTGCATGAGTCAGCTCCAGGGTTTTTGTATTTCTCTCAAAGCAGACACAACTAAAGTCTTAATTAAGACTTGATGAAACAGGCTGCTCTTTGCATTGGAGGAGAGTGAATGCACTCTTTTTGACATCTTTGTCAATATTTTGAGTAGAAAGTAAGGCAGATTTAAAGGATAATCGCCATTTAGATGCATTAATAACCTAATGTGGTAGATATAGATTAGTGAGAATCTACCTTCTCAGGTGATATACCTGTGGATAACGATTAGAGAAGTGTCTCATTCTGGTCTAATCCAGTTGTGAGGAACTCCCTTTCTCCAATTTGGATTTTGCTTATCTGGAAGCAAGAATTGATTAACAAACTTTGTAACCACATGCTCCTTCTTGCACCATCGTTCTCCTCCAACCACCAATATGTAAGCTTTGGAAATTGTTTGTTCTATCACCAGCATCAGCAGCTTCCTGATCTCCACTTCTTAACCATCAAAGTTCAGTGCAACTCCATAGAGACTTGTTCATCGTGATCTTGGAAAGTGGTAAGGAATTTGAACCAACCAGCATCTCTGAACCTTTGAGCCATCTGAGGATAAGTTTCAAGGAGTTCATCACCCTCGGGTTCTAATTTCACCACTTGTCTGCTCCTCTTAGGTGCCATCGAAACATGATGCTATAACTGACACTGCTCGGATTCTGAATATGCTACCTGCAATCGGTTAATATATAACCGTTCTCCTGAGAAAACATATGTGCTTAAAACTCAGCAAAATAATTACGATGAGTGACTATTTCAAATCATAATCTTTGGGAATTGAACAGTTTGAAAAGAGTCCTTTGCAGGTATAGAGCAGTCTGATCATGTAAAGGTTTGAATCATCAAATGATTCTAGAGCCATCGTGGGACACATGCGAACTCTTAGTCCTCGATCTATGTAATCATAATGGAATCTGGGTGGCGAGCGCATATTAAGCCATTATTATATTTGCTCTACGAGAATAATGTTATTCCAGTAACGCTATTAATGACTTGGCAGAATTTTCAATTTGCAAGACTCAAATAGGCATATGAAGTGACACATCATTCAAAACCATGTTTTAAAACTCCAAACTTAAAGAAATTATCCAAAATCTAAAACGCAAACCATAACAAGCTGAAAGCAATGATTTAAATCAAATGGAAACAGATAATGAAGTGCAGGTAGGAGGGGTTTAGGATTAGGATTTCTCACTAGATCAAAAGAAAAAATAGAGACTAGCAGGTTCTTCAACAACTACATGCTAGAGTGAAACGACTTCCTTTCTCTTTCTCCCAATTGACTTTTGGAAAATGTCACAGCTTCAAGAGTGGGCTTGAGCATCCTTGAATAACGTCGGTGTTGTAGGAAAATTCCCCTACGGACAGGTGAATGACCTCTTGGATCCTAGACCCCTATGACCAAGACAGAAAAATTTTAACATTTGACACTGACATTCCTTTAAATGCAGCTAAACTAGTCAAAAGCAAACGAGGATGTACCTTTTTCTAAATATTGTCCTTGCTCGGTCCAGGCTGAACTTGATTTTCATTCCCTTTAATGAGTTATGCAATTCAATAGACAACAAAGACAATTCATGCTTCATATTCTACCAAGATCAGTCTAAACTAGATTTATCAAGAAGAGACAAGCCTATGCAATCATACACAAACTTGAAGGAAACAGGCCAAGCATATATTAATGAGAACATAACAAGGTACTTGCAATCTATAGATGCAGATGTAGAAGCCTCACCGAGTCCTCCTTGTCCAACCCCTTGCTCGAAACATCCATGATCAGAATGACAATACTTTTCACTAATATTCTCCTCCTTTTCACCATGAGAATGCCTCCTTTTACGGGATTTGGGAGGCTCAACTACCTTAGTTATATTTGGAATAAGTTGAGGATATGACTCCATCAGTTGTGGTGTCTCCCTTAGATACAGCCTAAAGCTTGGATTCGGGCCAAACCAACTTGGATCCTTTCTAGTTGTCCTTAGAGATAAGGGGGATTTCTCCCCAATAATCTCTCAACCAATCGTCACTCCCTCAAAGCTGGCAACAGATAATTATAGTGCCCCCTACTAAGTGTACAAGGAGTGTTAGTGCTCCCTGCAAGTGAGAAGGGGAGCGTTGATCTCCAAAAATTCATTTAAGATGATAATTTCCCAAGGAAAAATAATGTATAAACTTGTCAAATGATGTGTTTTCATTTTCTAACATGTCTTAGAGGGTGTATCAAGTGCTCTTATGGTTTCGTCCACAATGCGACACATGCAGGACGAAAATATAATGTTTGCGACACTTGCGACAAATGTGTGACACTTACGATAATGATAATGGGACATTATCGAAGTGAGGAATTTTGATGTGTAACA
>SNQJ01S0001718.1:330703-365312 GCA_010110895.2 Picea sitchensis
ATGAGTTTTGTGGTGTCAATGATGTTACAATTTATCTGGTGTGATGTTTTTAATGTATATGTGATTCATTTTCTTTTTTAAAAGTTCTATCTATGCGCTAGATACCGATCCAAAATATAATTTCCAAGCGAATACGATGTTATGTTGAGTTCTCTTGGTATGTGTCTGTATTGTGTAAATTCAAGCATTCTTTCAAGATGGTGAACTCTTAGGTGGAGACGCAATAGGACAGGGTTGTGAACAACGTAAACTCGATTAAGATGACAAACCATGAGTTGAGAATCTAGGTTGATGACCAGATGAGATATACCTAGAGAGGAGGCCTCGGTTAAAATTCCAATGAAAACGTGATATTCTACCACGTTATTGGTTGTTGATCCTAGGAAAATGCCTCTTGAACTTACCAACTCATCAGAGTGGTAAATGACCCAAGCTGCAGAAGTAATGTTCTAGCTGTGCCGATTAACTCCATCCGCAAACCCGACAAAGATGGGAAAGGGAGATGTCATCTATGCACGCAATCACAAGACAAAGTATAAGCGACTAAAACAAAACTCATACACGCAAGAGAAAAGACACACCAAATCAAAAATAATAGTACAGTACTATAAAAAGCAGATGTGTCAGATGTTCTATGCATATTACTTCTTGAGGTAAATCCTACTTCGAGGCCCACCGAGAGATATTCCATCATAGTCAACTAGCTCGTAGGCACCTCTATGTAATACATGTTTTATGATATAGGGTCCATGCCACAGAGGTTCTAACTTTCTTGTCCTTAGGTCTAGGTCTGCTTATGCAAAAGTATGAGGTTGAATGGATTTGTCATATTGACTCTTCATTCATTTTTGATACGTCTCATTGACGAGAGCAGCATCGCGACATTTTTCTTCCAACTTAGTTAAATATAGGAATCTTTCCTCTTCAGCATAAGTATGAGGCAAGATTTCTACGATGAGTTTAAATGCAGCTAAACTAGTCAAAAGCAAAAGACGAAGAAAAAAGGATGTACCTTTTTTTGAAACTTATCCTTGCTTGGTCTAGGATGAACTTTATCTTCAATCCCTTTAATGAGTTATGCAATTCAATAGACAACAAAGACAATGCATGCTTCCTATTCTACCAAGATTAATTTAAACTAGATTTATCAAGAAGAGACAATCCTATGCAATCATACACAAACTTGAAGGAAACAGGACAAGCATATATTAATGAGAACATAACAAGGCACTTACAATATGTAGATGCATATGCAACAACCTCACAAAGTCCTCCATGTGCAACCCATTGCTCGAAATACCCACGATCAAAATGGAAATACTTTTCATTGATATTCTCCTCCTTTTCACCATGAGAATTCCTCCTTTTATAGGCTTTGGGAGGCTCAACCACCTTATTTATCTTTGTAATAAGTTGAGGATATGACTCCATCAATTGTGGTATCTCCCTTAGATATAGCATAAAGCTTGGATTCGAGCCAAACCAACTTGTATCCTTTCTAGATGTCCTTAGAGATAAGGGGGATTTCTCCCCAAGAATCTCTCAACCAATCAGTGTTCCCTCAAAGCTGGAAACAGATTTCTATAGCGCTCCCTGCTAAGTGTACAAGGAGCGCTAGCACTCCCTGCAAGTGAGTAGGGGAGCAATGATCTCCAAAAAATTGTTTAAGATGATAATTTTCCAAGGAAAAATAATGTATAAGCTTGCCAAATGATGTGTTTTCCTTTTCTAACATGTCTTAGAGGGTGTATCAAGTGTTCTTATGGTGTTTTCCGCAATGTGACACATGTAGAATGAAAATACAATGTTTGCGACACTTGCGACAAAAGTGCGACACTTGAGACACTTACGATAATGATAATGGGACATTATCGAAGTGAGTAATTTTGACGTATAACAGTCGACCAGTAGTACCCAGCTCTTAATATATTGTGGGCTATTATATCTCCTTAAAAATAACCTCAAGTTGGTCCATCATGCAAGTCTTTGAGAACCTTGTCGGAATCTTGATTTTCAAGACATCAGAGTAGAACTCCATCATAAATTTTTTTGAACAAGATACCATGAACCAACTAATACTGTATAGAATTCAGCCTTAGCGATCTCTTTTGTTTGGCATTAAGATGATCAAGAGAGATGCCATGTTGAACATAGTATTTGAGATCATTATAACATGAATTCTCAATTGATGGGACATAAGGAGCTTGTTGTGTATAGAGGGTTGGTTCCTCTTTCCATCCATCTTCTTCTTGATCCTCAAAATCTACGACTTCTATTTCTAGCTTACATGGGCCTTGACTTTTAACAAAGGTTGTTGGTTTGAATTCAAGGTCATACTCATATAAAGCATTCATCTAATTGCCTCGTCTTTCACCCAGTTCCCTACGTAGAAAGAGAGATATGACCTCTGGGTGAGGGACGATCACCTTAGTATGATTTTTCAGTACACAAGGCCTAAATTGTTTGATATCTTTGTGGATAGAAAAAGATTGCATGTCTACCGTTGAGTAATTCAACTCAACACCTTAGAGTCTAGTGAGCACTGATGCAAGAGAATGGTCAGAAGAAAAACTTTACAACAAGAAATACTTAGTAAATTTTGAACTTTGTAAAGAAGGTGCAGCCACTATGGCGACCTTGATATTCTTAAAGGCCTCCTTTTCAATATATTCCCACTTGAATTGAACGTATTTATTTATCATCTGTTGAAGGGATTTAACAATTTCGACAAAATATCGAACAAATCTTCTTACAAAATTGATTTTTCCAAAAAAGGAATGCATAGACCTTTTGTTGTGTGGAGTTGAGATTTTCATAATAGATTTAGTTCATTCTAGGTCCATGAAAGTCCCATCCTTTGAAATAATATGCCCCAATAATTTACCTTCTGAAACAACAAAGATGTTCTTCTTAGGGTTTAGAGAAATATTGTATTTTCTACATCTTTCGAGTATCTGCTTCAGATGTTTGGGGTGATCAGCTTTTTGTTTTGAATAGAATGTGATGTCATCAAGATAGATCACCACACTATGATTGATTATAACTTTGAAATCTATGTCCATTTCCCTTTGAAAGATATCATCTGCATTGATTAGACCAAAGGGAATTTTGAGATATGCATATGTTCCCCACTTCATCCTGAAAGTGGTCTTTAACCAGTCTGGTTCTGCTATGAGAACTCGATTATAGCCAAAAAAAAATGTCTAAAAGAGAAAACATTTCAGAACCCTAGATGAGTTGTGGGATTTGTTCCATGGGAGGAACTAAACAGTTGTCTTTATTAGAAGCTTTGTATGAATTTTAGAAATATACGCACAATCTTATCTCCCCTGATTTCTTCATGACAGGCACCAAGTTGAGTGACAGACTTTGAAGATGATTCAAGTGTCCAACAACTTGTTGAGTTCCTTCTAGATAAATGGCTCAAGCATTGGATGTATTTTTCTCAACTTATGTTATAATGTCTTTACACCTTCTTTGATAGGAATCACGTGTTGAATTACATGGGTGTCATATGTCTTCAAATATTCATATGCCCGGGAAAATCCATCACAATATTTATTAAACAGTTGCATGAATGTATGTTTTTTTTTCCTCTGACCAAAAAGTGCCCAGATTGATGTATTTAGGTTTTTCAAAGGTTCCTAGATTCACCAGAAAGTGTATCATAGTAGAGTTATTTGTCTTCATATTCATAGGTTTTCTGAACTTAGTTTGCAAATCAAACAATTTTTCAAGTGATAATGCATTCTCTGGGATGCAATTTGATTTTATCTTGCTCACATCATCTCAAGGTTCCCAAATATATCGTTCATTCCCTTCATCATCTATTATTGAGTCCCGGAATACGTCAACACTAGTGAGGGAATTTATGACATGAGTATCATTGTTAAATACTCTCCAGTTGGTGACGTTGTCTGGTATAGAAGGTCCAAAATTTATTTCAACAGAAAAACTATCATTAAGAGGCGTGAATCTAGATGTTTCATTTGCTAAAATGTTTGCAACAACAATTTGACAACGAGGTATAGAATCAATATTAAAATTTTCAAAGGAATAGAGTAGGTCCCATACTTCTTGTTGATAACCTTTCAAGTGGGGAGACAGACGGTGAATAGTGTTTCTTACCTGTGGGGCAGCTATCTCTGAATCATCAAATACTTGAAGGCATTTTACCTTAAGGTCGATGGATTTTTTTAGGCTTTGTACCAAGGCTTCATATTCAGCAGTATTTTTGGTGCATTCAAAGTCTATGTGGCAGGATATGAGGGCTTTACGTTGTTCTAGATCAAAAAATAATGCATCCTCCCCTATCTCCCTCTTGAGATATGGATCCATCAAAGAACATCATTCATATGTTAGTATGTACAGTTGGGTTAGTCACACAATAACTTGAATCTTTTAATATAATACAAGCATTATAGTCATCCTAATTGCATGCAAGGAGTTCAAACTATGTCTATGTTTGAATTGGAGATGGTTTCACTTCATATCAACCATGGTCAGTCTCTAAAAAATAATTTCCAAAAACAGTATGGGCAAATCTAACATGCACATTCTTACCTTTGAGTTTGGTAATTGTATGCTTCATATGAGCCTCATTGTTTACTCGGATCTGATTTGGCTTACCTTTGTATAGGAGCCATAAGTAGGACCAATATGTAGAGAAATAACCTTGAAGTTTGACAGACCAATCCCTACTCAACAATAAACCATAGATTTTTGGAATATCAACCACAACAATGTGAATGAATTGATGAACCCTGGGATCAAATCAGAGTCTAATCATAACATCTTTAAGTTCACCTCTCACTTTAACATATGATCTATCCAATTGTATGATTCTAGTATTATTTATGTGTGGTACATCATTGATATTTTGGCACACAGAGTATGGCATGATATTAGAAGAAGCACCAGAGTTTGCCAAGCAATTATGTACATTGAAATTAAAAATTTTGTATGTAAGTAGAAAGGGTGAAATATGTGACTTCAAATGTGCACCTATATTGGCTACATTTATGGCAGATCTAATTTCAACTTTCTATTCTACCTTTGCTTCAACAGTTTTAGGAAGGTTGTCGGTTGCAGCGACGGTCTTCTTCTGGTTGTCAATGGAATTGAAAGTGTCTAGGATCAAATCATGTTGCTAAGGCAATGCACATATATCATACATAGAGATCTTAGCTTTATTTTTCTTCATATATTCAATGAAATTATAATCTAAAGCGTGAGTTTCAGGTTTGATTTTCGTTTTGTTTGGTTATCATACGTCGGATATGTTGTTGGTTGTTGGAGTGTTGGGTTTATTTTTTGTTACAGCTGGGGTTGAAGTACCTAGTTTGTTGATGATGGTCGATACAGGGGTGTTGAGTTTATTATAGGTTATTGTTGGGTTTGAAGTGCTTGGTTTCTAACAGGAACGGGAGGACTTGTGTTTCTAAGAGAAGCATTAGTTTTCGAAGGCAATGAAGTGCTAGGGACAACACCTTTACTATGTAGGTTGTAGTCTCAAGGGGTAGCTTTTATGACTAGTGTATCTCCCACAAAAGCTTCTGCAAATGTTCTTCGTCTGAATCTATACACCAGTCCCATAAAACATAACAAACTCTTGAGGGGTCTCCTAAATTACTTCTTCTTTGGTCTCCATGGCATAATTATTGTTATTGTCTTATTGATCTAACAACTAATTAATGACCAGAGTCATAGAATTAACCCACTAAGGACGTGTATTTTTAGAATGGTTATGTTGGTAGTAAGAACAAAAATTGTTCATATTGAAGTCATCTAGATTTAGTGTGAGCTATGGGACTTCTGGAGGTTTAGGTGGTTTTTTGTTCTTTCTGAAGAATGGACGGAAAGGCTTAGGCTTGGAGGAACCTTCCCTGGTGTTCTTCCTTAGGTTTACCACTTCAATTGACAAATTCTTAACCAACTTAACCATGTTGTCTAGATCTTTGGTTTCTTTCTTAGGAGGTTTAGGAAATAACAAAGGCTTTTTTCTGGCCGATTTTTTTCCTTGGATGAGGGGTGGTTGTCTAAAGAGATCAGTTCCTTTTCAACAACTTTAGCTTCTTCAAAATGATGAACTAATGTAATCTTGCCAACTCATTTGACGAACATACTTATGGTAGGAATCAATGTTGAAGTATAATATTTGATAGCCAAGGTTTCTAAATGAACGATTTCAACATTAAACTTATTTAGGACTGCAGTAAAGCATTGATTAAAGTCTTTTACTTTATCTTTATTCTCCATCTTCAGGGCTCCTAATTATTTGTATAAAGTTGTGGGAGTTTTCTCTTTCCCAAATCTTCCTATGAAATCCTTTTCAAAGTCATCCCAGCTGGTTATAGAACCAGGCAAGAGGTTACAATACCATGTGGAAGATTTATTTTCAAAGGTGTAAGGAAATAGTCTACAAGCCACACCTTCATAACGGACGACAAGGAGACGGGTTTCTAGAAAGAAATTTTTGAAATGATATTCTGGTGAGTTGGATTTGTTTGGGTTGAATTTCAGAAGAAGTCTCTTCGAGCGTTTAGGTAATTCATGCATAGGTTATGCTAATTTTAGATCACCTTGGCACATCCATGGTGTAATCACTAGTCTTCTATTTCGATTTTCACCCATGTTATTATCGGAATCAGATCTTGAATGTTCACTATCTAAAAAAAAAATTCAAATTTGGAGGAGTAGGACCAAGAGGTGTGGGAGGAATTTGATGCAAAGGTATGGGTAATTCCTATAGGGCATTTTCAATCAAATCCTCTATGGAATTAACAAAAAATTTGGTTTGATTCTCAAGTCGTCTTACTCTAGTAGCTCTCAGGTCGTCTTACACTAGTAGCTCTCCTCCTTGGAAGTGTTGAAGTTGTTCGTAGTTGGAAAAGTAATGATCCGGGTGGATATCGGTGACCACCCACCTATTCCAACTAGCTCAAAACAGTTTGTTGGCAATTTACTATTTTTAGCAGTTTTTGGTTCCTAAACTTTTGGGGTCATTTTGAGGGCCTAAACAATGATTTTTCGCGGTTGGGCACCTCAATTATGGTTAAAGGATCTGATTGAGACTCAAAAATGAATCTCCTTGTCGATACCTTTCCAACATGCTATTTTGCGCACTAAACAGAGATCGTATGCCAAATTTATGCCCCCGGGAAGTTGATACACCCAACTACCCAAAACGCGGTCCACAAAATTGTTGGATTTTCATATTCCATGGTAAGGTTTTTGGATTTTATTTATGTTAAAAATGTCTTTGGAGTCTCATTGTAACAATCATCTTCTTGCGAATGTGAGTAGTCGTCACATATCTTCTCAGAGATAAGCTGCCACCATTCTAGTGAGTCTTTCACTCTGTATTTCTACAGTTTTATGCATTTTTCTCATTAATAGAAATTATGTATTATTGTACACCTGTTTTTATGGTTATATATTTTATATATATCTATTATATTATTGGATATCTGATATATCTCTGTACATTTATTTATTATATCTCCGCTCTCATTTCGTGCGAAAAATAATATGGATTAGTGGTATCAGAGTAGGATCTTCTTGATCATTTTTCAGTGCATGTCCCCGACGAGGTCCAAGTATAGCAAGTTGGGTCTCGAGCTTGTCTCTCTTGAGGAAAATCACTCTCGCACACCCAAGAAACCCTCCATGGTGGAATAAAAGAAAAATGACGGAGCAGAAGATTCTATTATTTTGTTTCTTGAGCAAGCTCTCATGCAACAGAGAGACGAAATGATGGATAATTTTGCCGACATCCTTCAACACCTATCGATAACAATAGGAGATTCTTCATCAAGTGGCTACTTTGGAGGCACCTCTCCTTTCAATGTACAAGTCAATTTTTGTATTCTCGTATTTGAAGGACAGATAGATGCAGATGACCTAGAAAAATGGTTAAATATGCTAGAAGGTTATTTCTTTGTTCACAATTTATCCAGCAGGGAAAAGATCACCTTTGCACTCCTTAAGGATCTCACCCATGTCAAACATTGGTGGGAAACTTACTGGGAGAAAATTTGCATAGAGATTTTTGGAATATATGGAATCGATCCCACTTGGGATTTTTTTGTGGATGCATTCAAGGAACAATATTACCTTGTTGGTAACTATGACGACCAATACATGAGATGGACCACACTATGGAAAGAGAGGGGTCAAACAGTGTCGAAGTTCAAAAATAATTTCCATACCTTGCGCACCAAGTTAGGTATCAAAGACTCTGAGCAACATTTGGTTATGAAATACCACAGGGCTCTGCATAGGTACATCCAAACCAAAATGGATTTCCTAGACATCTCATCACTGGTAGTTACCTATCAATATGTTGTAAAAATCGAGAAAAAATTTAGGCACCAGAACAAACGAGAGTTTGGGTCTGCAAATCCGCAACAATCAAAGTATGATAAAGACGACCCTAACAAACATCCTCCCAAAAACCTGTCTAATCCATAGGAAAAGAAGGGTAAAGAAAATATGAAGAAGGGCACTGGAAAGTGGTGTGATTTCCACAAAATCCCCTGGCACAACACTGATGAATGTCGCTCAAAACAATCATTGGTGGCCTAGATCAAAGAAAATGAGTCGAACCCTAATTCAAAATATGATTCAAAAAATAATGGAAGAAGATAGATCATCGAATCAAACCCCACTACTATTTTTGCGACCACAACAATTCAACCAGAAGAGCCAATAGATCCTGAAGAAGGGGAGCACATTTTTCATTCACAGATGTGGGTGAAGGGGACCCTGCAACATTTTATTGTTGATAGCAGAAGCTAGAAGAACCTCATCTTAGCAGAGGTCGTCGAGTAGTTGGGATTATCAACAACACCACACTCGCAACCATACAACATAAGGTGGCTTCGTCAGGGACGATATCTCTGTGTCAGCCAGTAGTATTAATTGTCATACGACATCCAGACATTCAGGGATGAGGTATTATGTTATGTTGTCGTGTTGGATGTCTGTGATATTCTTTTGGGCCAGCCATATATGTGGAAGTGCCATGTTATTTATGAGTCTCAACCTGATAGTGTCATTGTTACTCTGGGGGGTCATCTCTATAGGATACCAGAGGCATTTACAACTATTTTCCCACCTAAATAGTGTTGCAGGGTAGTATCTCATACTACAAAATTCAGTTTCTTAACAATATGTTCAAAAGGAGAACATAAGGACACTGCAACCGGTGTAGCCTCACACCAAGCTCCTTCTATCCGAAAGAAGTAGATTAATAATATTAAAGAAAAGTGCAAATATTCCTTCTACACACAGTCATGTCATCAGGTTCTTGACAACCTCCCACAAACCAAGCATCACAACTTCTCCAGCAAGGCAAGCAACTCACCAAGATTCAAATTCAAAAAACGCTTTCCCCTCTCCCCCAGGAACTCAACGCAATGGAGACCACTACTTCCTAAGGAGGGAGAATTTATCCAGGTGTATATCGATGGACACCCACCTATTCCAACTGGCTCAAAAAATTTTGTTGGCAATTTACTAATTTTAGCAGTGTTTCGGTTCCTAAACTTCTGAGGCCATTTTGAGGACCTAAACGATGCTTTTTCACGATCGGGAACCTCAATGGTTGTTTAAGGCTTTGAAAGAGCCCCAAAAATGAATCTCCTCGTCAATATATTTCCAGTGAGCTATCGTGCGCCCCAAACGAAGATCGCATGCCAAAGTTACGCCCCCGAGAAGTTGATACACCCAACTACCCAAAATGGGGTCCACAAAACTATTGGTTTTTCATCTTCTGGTGTTAGGGTTTTGGATTTTCTTTATGTTAAAAATACCTTTGGAGCCTCATTGTAACAATCATATTCTTGCAAATGTGATTAGCCGTCACATCTCTTCTCATAGATAAGATGCCACCATTCTAGCGAGTATTTCACTTTGTATTTCTATAGTTTTGTACATTTCACTCATTAATAGAAATTGTGTATTATTGTACCTCTGTGTTTATGGTTATATCTCTGATATATCTCTGTTGTATTATTGGATATCCGATATATCTTTTTATATTTATTTATTATATCTCCTCTCTCATTTTGTGCCAAAAATAATCTAGATCGGTGGTATCAGAGTAGGCTGCTCTTAATCGTTTTTCAATGCATGTTCCCGACGAGATCCGAATATAGCAAGTTGGGTCTTGAACTTGTCTCTACTGAGGAAAATCACTCTCGCATGCCCAAGAAACCCTCAATGGCAAAAGAAAATAAAAATGACAGAGTGGAAGATTTTATTAATCTATTGCTTGAGCAAGCTCTCACGCGACAAAGGGACGAAATGATGGAGAATTTTTCCCACATCCTTCAAGGCATGTTGATAACAACAGGTGTTTCTTCATCAAGCAACCACTTTGGAGGCACCTCACCTTTCAAGGTACAAGTTAATTTTGATATTCCTATATTTGAAGGACAGATAGATGTGGATGCCCAAGAAAAATGGTTAAATATGCTAGAAGGTTATTTCTTTGTTCACAATTTATCCGACAAGGAAAATATCACCTTCGCACTCCTTAAGGCTCTCCCCCGTGTCAAACATTGGTGGGAAATTTACTGGGAGCAAAGTTCCACCTAGGAGTCTGGAATATATGGGGTTGATCCCGCTTGGGATTTTTTGGTGGATGCGGTCAAGGAACAATATTACCCTGTTTGTAACTATGATGACCAATACATGAGATGGACCACACTGTGGCAAGAGAGGGGACAAAGAGTGTCGTAGTTCACAAATAATTTCCATATCTTACGCACCAAGTTGTGTATCAAAGACTCTAAGAAGAATCTGGTTCTGAAATATCATGGGGCTCTTTATAGGTACATCCAAACCGAAATGGATTTCCTGGAGATCTCATCACTGGGAGTTGCCTATCGATATGTTGTCAAAATCAAAAAGAAATTTAGGCACCAGAAAAAATGGGAGTTCTGATTTTCAAATCCACAAGAACCAAAGTATGATAAAGACGACCCTAAAAAACAGCCTCCTAAATACCTGTCTATGACACAGGAAAAGAAGGGTAACAGAAAGATGAAGAAGGACACTAGAAAGTGGTGTGATTTCCACAAAAACCCCTAGCACAACATTGTTGAATGTCGCTCAAAACAATTATTGGTGGTCGATATCAAAGAAAAGGAGCCGAACCATGATTCAGAATCTGATTCAAAAAATAATGGAAGAAGACAAATCATTGACGCATACCCCACTGCTACTTTTGCAACTATGACAATTCAACAAGAAGAACCAACAAATCCTAAAGAGGGGGAGCACCTTTTTCATTCACAGATGTGGGTGAATGGGACCCCGCTACATTTTATTGTTGATAGCGGAAGCCGAAAGAACCTCATCTCAATAGAGGTCGTCAAGCAGTCATGATTTTCAACAACACCACACCCGCAACCATACAACATCCAGTGGCTTCGCCAGGGACGAGTTCTTTGTGTCATCCAGTAGTGTTGATTGTCGTACAGCATCCGTCCCTTCAAGGATGAGGTATTATGTGATGTTGCCCCGCTAGATTTATGTGATGTTCTTTTAGGCCATCCATATATGTGGAAGCTCCATGATATTTATGAGTCTCGAACCCATAGTTTCATTGTTACTATGGGGGCCATATATACAAGATATCAAAAGTAGTTCCAACTATTGTCCCATTTAAACATTTTTGCAAGGTAGTATCTCCAAAATTTAGCTTCTTCACAATCTATTCAAAAGGTGAACAGAAGGACATTGCAACCAATGCAGCCTCAGTCCAAGCACCTTCTATATGATACAATCAGGTCAAAAATATTGAAGCAAAATGAAAATATTCCTTATGCACATAGTCATCTCATCAGGTTCTTGATAACCTCCCACAAACCAAGCAGCGCAACTTTTCTAGAAAGGCAAACAACTCACCAAGATTCAGATTCAGCAAACGCTTTCCCCTCTCCCCGGGGAACTCAACGTAATGGAGACCATTTATTCCTAACGAGGGAGGATTCATCTAGTTGGATATCAGTGGCCACCCACTTATTCCAACTGGCTCAAAATAATTTGTTGGCAATTTACTATTTTTAGCAGTTTTTTGCTTCCTAAACTTTCGGGGCCCCTTTAAGGGCCTAAACAATTTTTTTTCTCTATAATTCATCTCAATTATATCCAAATTCTCTCATGGAGCCCCCAAAATGAATCTCCTCATCAATACCTTTCCAACGAGCTATCGTGCGCCCCAAACAAAGATCGTATGCCTAAGTTACGGCCCTGGGAAGTTGATACACCCAACTACCCAAAACGGGGTCCACAAAACTGTTGGTTTTTCATATTCCGGGGTTAGGGTTTTCAATTTTATTTATTTTAAAAAGCCTTTGGAGTCTCATAGTAATAATCATCTTATTTTGAATGTGAGTAGTCGTCACATCTCTTCTCAGAGATGAGTTGCCACCATTCTAGCGAGTCTTTCACTCTGTATTTCTACAGTTTTGTACATTTCGCTCATTAATAGAAATTATGTATTATTGTACATCTGTGTTTATGGTTATATATTTGATATATATATATATTATATTATTGGATATCTGATATATCTTTGTACATTTATTTATTATATCTATGCTCTCATTTCGTGCGAAAAATAATATGGATTAGTGGTATCAGAGTACTATCCTCTTGATCGTTTTTCAGTGCATGTCCCCGACGCGGTCCGAGTATAGAAATTTGGGTCTCGAACTTGTCTCTCTTGAGGAAAATTGCTCTCAAATGCCCAAGAAACCCTCCATGGTGGAATAAAATAAAAACAATGGAGCAGAAGATTCTATTAATTTGTTGTTTGAGCAACCTCTCACGCGACAAAGAGATGAAATGATGGATAATTTTTCCCACATCCTTCAACACCTGTCGATAACAACAAGATATTCTTCATCAAGAGGCCACTTTAGAGGCACCTCTCCTTTCAATGTACAAGTCAATTTTTATATTCTCTTATTTGAAGGACAGATATATGCAGATGCCCTAGAAAAATGGTTAAATCCGCTAGAAAGTTATTTCTTTATTCACAATTTCTCCAGCAGGGAAAAGATCACCTTTTCACTCCTTAAGGCTCTCACCCATGTCAAACACCGGTGGGAAACTTACTGGGAGAAAATTTCCATAGAGGAGTTTGGAATCTATGGGGTCGATCCCACTTGGGATTTTTTTGTGGATGCGGTCAAGGAACAATATTACCCTGTTGGTAACTATGACAACCAATACATGAGATGGACCACACTACGGCAAGAGAGGGGCCAAACAGTGTCGAAGTTCACAAATAAATTCCATAACTTGCACACTAAGTTAGGTATAAAAGACTCTAAGCAACATCTGGTTATGAAATACTGCGGGGCTTTGCATAGGTACATCCAAACCGAAATGGATTTCCTTGACATCTCATCACTGGGAGTTACCTATCAATATGTTGTAAAAATCGAGCAAAAATTTAGACACCAGAACAAACAAAATTTTGGGTCTACAAATCCGCAACAACCAAAGTATGATAAAGACGTCCCTAACAAACAGCCTCCTGAAAACCTATCTAATCACCAGGAAAAGAAGGGTAATGAAAAGATGAAGAAGGACATTGGAAAGTGGTGTGATTTCCACAAAAGCCCCTGGAACAACACTGATGAATGTCGCTCAAAAAAATCATTGGTGGCCGAGATCAAAGAAAATGAGTTGAACCCTGATTCAGAATCTTATTCAAAAAATAATGGAAGAAGACAAATTATTGACGCAAACCCCACTACTATTGTCACGACCGCAACAATTCAACCAGAAGAACCAACAGATCTTGAAGAGGGGGAGCACATTTTTCATTCACATATGTGGGTGAAGGGGACCTTGCTACATTTTATTGTTGATAGCGGAAGCTAGAAGAACCTCATCTCAACAGAAGTCGTCGATTATTTGGGATTATCAACAACACCACACCCGCAACCATACAACATCAAGTGGCTTCATTAGGGACGAGATCTCTGTGTCAACCAGTAGTATTAATTGTCATACAACATCTAGACATTCAAGGATGAGGTATTATGTTATGTTTCCCCGTTGGATGTTTGTGATGTTCTTTTGGGCCAGCCATATATGTGGAAGTGCCATGTTATTTATGAGTCTCGACCCGATATTCCATTGTTACTCTGGGGGGTCATCTCTACAGGATACCAGAGGTAGTTCCAACTATTGTCCCACCTAAATAGTGTCGCAAGGTAGTATCTCATACTACAAAATTCAGTTTCTTAACAATATGTTCAAAAGGTAAACAGAAGGACACGGCAACTGTTGTAGCCTCACACCAAGCTCCTTCTATCCAGAAGAAGTAGATCGACAATATTAAAGCAAAGTGCAAAGATTCCTTCTGCACACAGTCATCTCATCAAGTTCTTGACAACCTCCCACAAACCAAGCAACACAACTTCTCCAGCAAGGCAAGCAACTCACCAAGATTCAAATTCAGCTAATGCTTTCCCCTCTCCCTCGGAAACTCAACGCAATGAAGACCACTACTTCCTAAGGAGGGAAGTTTTATCCAGGTGTATATCGATGGACACTCACATATTCCAACTGGCTCAAAACAGTTTGTTGGGAATTTACTATTTTTAGCAATGTTTTGGTTCCTAAACTTTTGAGGCTATTTTGAGGGCCTAAACAACGCTTTTTCACGATTGGGCACCTTAATGATGGTTAAAGGCCTTGAAAGAGACCCAAAAATGAATCTCCTCGTTAATATATTTCCAACGAGCTATCGTGCGCCCCAAACGGAGATCGTATGCAAAAGTTACACCCTCGAGAAGTTGATACACCCAACTACCCAAAACGAGGTCCACAAAATTGTTGGTTTTTCATCTTATGGGGTTAGGGTTTTGGATTTTCTTTATGTTAAATATACCTTTGGAGCCTCATTTTAACAATCATATTCTTGTGAATGTGAGTAGCCATCGCATCTCTTCTCATAGATAAGATGCCACCATTCTAGCGAGTCTTTCACTCTGTATTTCTACAGTTTTGTACATTTCACTCATTAATAGAAATTGTGTATCATTGTACCTCTGTGTTTATGTCATATCTCTGATATATCTCTGTTGTATTATTGGATATACGATATATCTCTGTATATTTATTTATTATATCTTCGCTCTCATTTTGTGCCAAAAATAATCTGAATCAGTGGTATCAGAGTAGGTTGCTCTTAATCGTTTTTCAATGCATGTCCCCGACAAGGTCCAAATATAGCAAGTTCAGTCTCGAACTTGTCTCTCCTGAGGAAAATCGCTCTCGCATGCCTAAGAAACCCTCAATGGCGGAAGAAAATAAAAATGATGCAGCAGAAGATTCTATTAATCTATTCCTTGAGCAAGCCCTCACGTGACAGACGGACGAAATGATGGAGAATTTTTCCCACGTCCTTCAAGGAATGTCGATAAAAACAAGCGTGTCTTCATCAAGCAACCACTTTGGAGGCACCTCGCCTTTCAAGGTACAAGTTAATTTTGATATTCTTCTATTTGAAGGACATATAGATGCGGATGCCCTAGAAAAATGGTTAAATATGCTAGAAGGTTATTTCTTTGTTCACAATTTATCTGACAGGGAAAATATCACCTTTGCACTCCTTAAGGCTCTCCCCCATGTCAAACATTGGTGGGAAATTTACTGGGAACAAAGTTCCACATAGGATTCTGGAATATATGGGGTTGATCTCGCTTGGGATTTTTTGGTGGATGCGATCAAGGAACAATATTACCCTATTTGTAACTATGATGACCAATACATGATATGGACCACACTTCGGCAAGAGAGGGGCCAAACAGTGTCGTAGTTCACAAATAATTTCCATAGCTTACGCACCAAGTTGGGTATCAAAGACTCTAAGAAGCATCTGGTTCTGAAATATCATGGGGCTCTTTATAGGTACATCCAAACCAAAATGGATTTCCTAGACATCTCATCACTGGGAGTTTCATATCGATATGTTGTCAAAATCAAAAAGAAATTTAGGCACCAAAAAAAATGAGAGTTCGCGTCTACAAATCCACAACAACCAAATTATGATAAAGACAACCCTAACAAACAGCCTCCCGAATACCTGTCTAATACACAGGAAAAGAAGGGTAACGGAAATATGAAGAAGGACACTGGAAAGTGGTGTGATTTCCACAAAAACCCCTAGCACAACATTGATGAATGTCGCTCAAAACAATTATTGGTGGTCGAGATCAAAGAAAAGTAGCTGAACCATGATTCAGAATCTGATTCAGAAAATAATGGAAGAAGACAAATCATTGACGCACACCCCATTGCTACTTTCGCAACCGCAACAATTCAACCAGAAGAACCAACAGATCCTAAAGAGGGGGAGTGCCTTTTTCATTCACAAATGTGGGTGAATGGGACCCCTCTAAATTTTATTGTTGATAGCGGAAGCCAGAAGAACCTCATCTCAACAGAGGTCGTCAAGCAGTCGGGATTGTCAACAACACCACACCTGCAACCATACAACATCGAGTGGCTTCGTCGGGGACGAGATCTTTGTGTCATCCAGTAGTGTCAATTGTCGTACAGCATTCATCCCTTCAAGGATGAGGTATTATGTGATGTTGCTCCGATGGATTTGTGTGATGTTCTTTTAGGCCATCCATATATGTGGAACCTCCATGATATTTATGAGTCTTGACCCCATAGTTTCATTGTTACTATGGGGGCCATATCTACAGGATACCGGAGGTAGTTCCAACTACTGTCCCATATAAACAGTGCTTCAAGGTAGTATCTCATACTACAAAATTTAGCTTCTTCACAATTTGTTCAAAAGGTGAATAGAAGGACACTACAACCAATGCAACCGCAGTCCAAGCACCTTCTATATAATAGAATTCGGTCGACAATATTGAAGCAAAATTAAAATATTCCTTCTGCACATAGTCGTCTCATCAGGTTCTTGATAACCTCCCACAAACCAAGCAACACAACTTCTCTAGCAAGGCAAACAACTCACCAAGATTTAGATTCAGCAAACACTTTCCCCTCTCCCCGGGGAACTCAACACAATGGAGACCATTTCTTCCTAACTAGGTAGGATTGATCGAGGTGGATATCGGTGGCCACCCACTTATTCCAACTGGCTCAAAATAATTTGTTGACAATTTACTATTTTTAGCAGTTTTTTGCTTCCTAAACTTTTGGGCCCCCTTTAAGGGCCTAAATGATTTTTTTTCGCTATTATGAACCTCAATGATATCCAAATGCTCTAATGGAGCCCCCCAAAATGAGGTTCCTCGTCGATACCTTTCCAACGAGCTATCGTGCGCCCCAAACGGAGATCGTATGCCAAAGTTACGGCCCTGAGAAGTTGATACACCCAACTACCCAAAACGGGGTCCACAAAACTGTTGGTTTTTCATCTTCTGGGGTTAGGGTTTTGAATTTTCTTTATTTTAAAAAGGCCTTTGGAGTCTCATTGTAACAATCATCTTATTTTGAATGTGAGTAGTCGTCACATCTCTTCTCAGAGATAAGATGTCTCCATTCTAGCGAGTCTTTCACTCTATATTTCTATAGTTTTGTACATTTCGCTCATTAATATAAATTGGGTATTACTATACCATTGTGTTTATGGTTATATCTATGATATATTTTTGTTTTATTATTAGATATCCGATATATCTCTGTACATTTATTTATTATATCTCTGCTCTCATTTCATGCCAAAAGTAATCTGGATCAGTGGTATCATAGCAGGTTGCTCTTGATCGTTTTTCAGTTCATGTCCCCAACGAGGTCTGAGTATAGAAAGTTGGGTCTCGAGCTTGTCTCTCTTGAGGAAAATCTCTCTCGCACACCCAAGAAACCCCCAATGGCAGAAGAAAAGAAAAACGATGGAGCAAAAGATTCTATTAATTTATTGCTTGAGAAATCTCTCACATAACAGAAGGATGAAAAGATGGAGAATTTTTCCCACATCCTTCAACGCATCTCGATAACAACAGGCGCGTCTTCATCAAGCGACCACTTTGGAGGCACCTCATCTTTCAAGGTACAATTTAATTTTGATATTCTCATATTTTAAGGAAAGATAGATGCATATGCCCTAGAAAATGGTTAAATCTCCTAGAAGGTTATTTCTCTGTTCACAATTTCTCTGACAGGGAAAAGATCACATTCGCACTCCTGAAGGCTCTCCCCAGATCAAACATTAGCGGGAAATTTACTGGGAGAAAAGTTCCACAAAGAAGTCTGGAATATATGGGGCCTATCCCACTTGGGATTTTTTTGTGGATGTGGTCAAGGAACAACATTACCATGTTGATAACTATGATGACCAATACATGACATGGACCACATTGTGACAAGAGAGGGGCCAAACAGTGTCGGAGTTAAAAAATAATTTCCATACCTTGCACACCAATATGGGTATCAAAGACTCTGGGAAACATCTGGTTCTGAAATATTACGGGGATCTGCATAGGTACATCCAAATCAAAATGCATTTCCTGGACGTCTCATCACTGGGAATTGCCTATCGATATGTTGTCAAAATCGACCATAAATTTAGGCACTAGAACAAACGAGAGTTCAGGTCTGCAAATTCGTAACAACCAAAGTATGATAAATATGGCCCTAACAAACAGCCCCTCGAAAACCCATCTAAGCCACAAGAAAATAAGGGTAATGGAAAGACGAAGAAGGACACTGGAAAGTGGTGTGATTTCCACAAAATCCCCCAGCACAACACTGATGAATGTCTCTCAAAATAATCATTGGTGGCCAAGATCAAAGAAGAGAAGCCAAACCCTGATTCAGAATCTATTTAGAAAATAATGGAAGCAGACAGATCATCAACACAGACCCCACTGCTACTGTCGTGACTGCAACAATTCAACCAGAAGAACCAGCAGATACTGAAGAGGGGGGGCGCCTTTTCATTCACATATGTGAGTGAAGCGGACCCCACTGCATTTTATTATTGATAATGGAAGCTAGAAGAACATCGTCTCAGCAGAGATCATCAAGTAGTTGGGATTTTTGACAACACCACACCCACAACCATAAAACATCGGGTGGCTTCACCAGGGACAAGATCTTTGTGCCAGCCAGAAGTGTTGATTGTCGTACGACATCTATCCCTTCAAGGATGAGTTATTATGTGATGTTGCCTCGCTAGATGTCTGTGATGTTATTTTGGGTTAGCCATATATGTGGAAACACCATGATATTTATGAGTCTCGACCCCGTAGTGTCATTGTTACTCTAATGGGTCATCTCTACATGATACCAGAGGTAGTTCCAACTATTGTCCCACCTAAACAGTGTCGCAAGGTAGTATCTCATACTACAAAATTCATCTTCTTCACAATCTGTTCAAAAGGTGAAAAGAAGGACATTGCAACCATTGCAGCCTCAATCTAGCCACCGTCTATCCGGTAGAAGCAGGTCGACAAGATTGAAGCAAATCACAAAGACTCCTTCTGCACACAGTCATCTCATCGGGTTCTCGACAACCTCCCACAAACCAAGTAGCACAACTTCTCCATCAAGGCAAGCAGCTCACCAAGATTCAGATTCAACAAATGTTTTCCCCTCTCCCCTGATAACTTAACGCAATGGAAACCATTGCTTCCTAAGGTGGGAATATTGGTCCAAGGGGATATCGGTGGCCACCCACCTATTCCAACTCGCTCAAAATAGTTTGTTGGCAATTTACTATTTTTAGCAGTTTTCTGTTCCTAAACTTTCGGGGCCATTTTGAGGGCCTAAACGATGCTTTTTCGAGATCGGGCACCTCAATAATAAATAAATTCACTAATTGAGCCCCCAAAATGAATCTCCTCATCGATACCTTTCCAACAAGCTATCATGCACCCCAAATGGAGATTGTATACCAAAGTTACGCCCCTGGGAAGTTGATACACCCAACTACCCAAAACGAGGTCCACAAAACTGTTGGTTTTTCATCTTCTGAGGTTAGGGTTTTGGATTTTCTCTATGTTAAAAAGGCCTTTGGAGCCTCATTGTAACAATAATATTCTTGCGAATGTGAGTAGTCGTCACATCTCTTCTCAGAGATAAGTTTCCACCATTCTAGCGAGTCTTTCACTCTGTATTTCTATAGTTTTGTACATTTCACTCATTAATAGAAATTGTGTATTATTGTACCTTTGTGTTTATGATTACATATATGATATATCTCTGTTATATTATTGGATATCTGATATATCTTTGTACATTTATTTATTGTATCTTTGCTCTCATTTCGTGCCAAAAATAATCTGGATCAAGTAACTTGGCGTATGAATGAGTAATACGACAAGTTTCAGTCAACTCCTTGTTAGGTACATGATACCAAGCTTCTAGTTAATTTTCAGGGATGTGAGTAACACTTTCAAATGTAGGATTTGAATCTTTAAAGGTAATGTTATGTTCAGCAAGGATATGAGGGAAACAATGTTGAACAAGAATATTTTCGGAAGACTGACCAATTATTTGTCATGAGTTTAAGTGAGCCATACAAAATCAAGCCCTCCTTCTAGCGCCAATGTCATTGATGGGGAATAAATTACCTTCAACAACAAGGGTCACTCCCTTGTACACAGTCCCAATTAGACTATGCATTGTTTTTCTTAGGAGACCCATCTGGATTTTTGCACGGCTGTCATTAATGGTTATGAGGGGGGATGGTTGGATGGTTTGTGAATGCAAATGTAGATGAATACTATCTACTTGCAAAAACTAAATTCAATCTATTCTATCCTAACTAGGAGAAAGCTATCATGACCAAATGAGTAGTTGAAATGAAACTAACTCTACAAATAACCTCACTCTAATAATTGTTATGAAGAAGCAAAGTTAGACAACAATTGCATATAAATATATAACCAGAATAGTCTAAATCACATTATCGTATACAAAAACAACTCATATTCTAAAGACAAAAACATAAAAAAGAAGAACAGAGATGCAAGAATCATATCAATTGTGTGTGTTAGCGTCAGAAGTCACTCCTGGATTGCAGCAGGAGTAAGCCTGACGCCCATCATTTTAATTGTCATGATTTGTTGATAAAGGGTGATGGATGGAAGTAAACTTGGATCAATATCGTTCTAACTCAGAAACTAGGTTGGGCATGCACAAGCAGATGAGGCCTTGATTCAATTTCAGGCAGTAAGTTGTAATAATGGTGAGTAGGAGGAAGACTTCTGTAAGGAAATGTGAAAGGTTGTTGTAGGCATCGGGCTTCCAACAGCCTGTAGAAGAAAACTTTGAACACAAGAACCTCTTATATTCAAAAGAAAAACACTAAAAGAACATAATAGTGCTATAATAAAAATTTTATCATAACACAGTCACGACGATTCCTGTGAATCATTCAGTCATGAACTCTTTCAGTATGAGATTGAAACAAGATGAAAAAGAGAGTTGCCTTACATTAAACAAGGAAATTTCATATACAGATATATAGCCAAGAAAACCAGTTCTTCATTAAAACATTACAGTCGAGAGCTCTGCTCTACAATCCATCCATAAAAAAATACCAAAAACTGAGTATATATGCTCAGAGCAATTTGCCCCCTTGGCAGAAGGAGGGTAGATGAGACATTAAAGTCTAAATTAGCATGCACAATTTCTTCTAGTCAGTCGAGGACATCAGATCGGCATGGCTCTTTTAGGAAAACCTGCACACGGGACGATCTTGGGCAGGCTACCTACCAAAACCTCCATGCCCTGCATTCATGGCTTGAGCTGAGGTCTCAACCACCTGCTCAATATTCATTAACTTCTTTTTCCATGTAGGGTGGACGAGACTGAAAACATAAAGAGAGAGACCCCGTGTCCTTTGAAGTCCCAGTGGCCAAAGTGTCGAAATGGATCCTGGGTGCTTTTCGCATTTCGTGTTTCGAGTTTCGGGGATTCCCGATGCAGTGGAGGAGAGACCCCTTTGTCCTTTGAAGTCCCGATAGCTGAAATGTCGAAATGGCTCCCGAGCACTTTTACATTTTGCGCTTCAGGTTTCGGGCATTCTCAATGCAGTGGAGGAGAAACCCCTTTGTCCTTTGAAGTCCCGGTACCCGAAATGCCAAAATGGCTCTCAGACGCTTTTACATTTCGCATTTCAGGTTTCGAGGATTCCCGATGCAGTGGAGGAGTGACCCCTTTGTCCTTTGAAGTCCCAGTAGATGAAATGCCGAAATGGCTCCTGGGTGCTTTTAAATTTCGTGTTTCAGGTTTCGGGGATTCCCGATGCAGTGGAGGAGCGACCTCTTTGTCCTTTGAAGTCCCGGTGGTCGAAGTGTCGAAATGGCTACTGGGCGCTTTTCGCATTTCACGTTTCAGGTTTTCGAAATGCAATGGAAGAGAGCAACCCATTGTCCTTTGAAGTCCCGGTAGACGAAATGGCTCTCAGACGCTTTTACATTTCGTGTTTCGGGTTTCGGGGATTCCCGATGTAGTGGAGGAGCGACCCCTTTGTCCTTTGAAGTCCCGGTAGACGAAATGTCGAAATGGCTAATCATTTCGCGTTTCGGGGTTTCCCGATGCAATGGATGAGAGACCCCATGTCTTTTGAAGTCCCGGTAATCGAAATTCTAAAATGGCTAATCATTTCATGTTTCGGGGTTTTCCGATGCAGTGAAAGAGAGACCCCCTGTCTTTTGAAGTCCTGGTAGACGAAATCGTGACTGAGCCTGATCAGGTGCCATGTGTCCCGACTGGATCGGATGACCACGATCATTTTGTGACTGTGGCCATAAGAGATGAGTCCATGCGCTAAACCCCGTGCAACTCCATGACTCAAGCCTACCCGATGATCGTCGATCTGCTCCATCTATGGATCATCGTCGTTGAAAACAAAATGCCTGGTCGCTTGATTTTAAGCCCGAAATGGACTTCTTCCATGTGTTGCGCTTGGCGCTCATGACTGCGGCCTTTGAATAAAATGCATTTGATGGGTTTTTAAACCCCATTTCTACGCATTTACACCAAGGGCCTGAAATCAGAGAGAAACACCCCCCTCACCAGAATTGGCGCTAACAGTGTGAGAAAAGTCTATAGGCAAAATATACTTTTACAATACATGTAAACAATAGATAATTTGTTGAAAATCGTTCGGAGCAAACAACAATTTACACAAGTTCTTCTCTCTGTCAAAAATGTCCCTTATGGCTTCTCAATATTAGTTAACATAGTATCTTCTCCAAAAATAGTTTCCTGATTATACAATGCTTGAAGATCCTTTCAAAATGGGCCTCTTCCTCTATTTATAGAAATCCTAGAAAAATGCTGAAAAATATTCTTGAATTCCTCAATAGCATTTACAAAACCTTTCAGTTTCCCTCACTAGATGTTTGACATGTGTAAGAATGAGAACAAAGCTAAAAGTTTTTGGAAAAAGACAAAACATAATACAACTAAAAGAAAACCCAAATTTGCTATTTTGTCTCATTCATTTACCCTTGTCTCTGATGTAAGTTGTCCACACCTCGAATTGGCCAAAGAGTGATATGACCATGCAGTATGAAATTTCTTCAAAATATACTTCACTCGATGTTGTGTTGTCATTGAGAATCCTCATTTAAGGTGGCCATGAATGCTTGTATCATAGTGTGGACCTTGGTGCGTTGAATAAAGTGTTGCTCCATTAGCTCAATTGTCTTCTTTGTAGTTTCCTCAGTTACCTCTCGTCTATGATTTGTGCTTTGTTGGATCTTCTTGAGGAGTTGTTCCATAGTGTCAGTTTTTCCAATCTCTTTGATAGGAGGAAGGTGACACTTCTGTGTCAAATCTTGCGCGGATTTATGGAGTTGTCTACAAACAATGAGCGAGTTGGTTGTTTCTTTTTCTTCTCTTTTCCTTACTTGTTGACTGATCAAGTGATGCATAATCAATATTTCTTTCTATATTTGAGGGGAAGGGAAGCTCGGTTGGAGGGTCGATATCATCATATATCCACCTATCCATGTTATCTAATCCCTCTCAGATGGTGACTAGTTGGGTTTTCTTGGCTTGTACATGACTGTGTTGTTCCATTATGCTAGTTGCCAACTTCTTGAAGATATGCAGGTAGGAGTACATATCTGTAATATCTTCTTCCAGCTTTGTTCTGAATTTTTCTACACATGCTTTGAATTCTTGCAAGTTGCCTTCACCTATCCTCACTTGTCGGAGTTGTCCTTTTAGTTCTTTGATCCTTGCCTCTTTCTCTTGGTTTTGGTGACATAATCTCTTAAGGTTCTGTTTTGTAGCTATGGTAAAGGTGGGGCCAATAGATGCTATGGAGAGTGGATCTTGGCTAGCATCCTTCATTACATTATTCTCTGTGATGACGGATAATGGGTTTCCCCTTCTAACTAGGACCTCTCTGACTTGTTGTTGCACAATGTTGCTAGTGGCTGTGCAATACCTGAACTTTTTCAAGTTCGACACTTTGCTCAATTTATATGGGGTGCAAAGTCCCAATACCATCCCACTTAATTGAGTTTGACTGCTAGGAACTTCCATTGATGACTCTAGAAGGTCAATGTCCATTGGTGAGGTGTCATTGTTTGGATCCTCTTCATCTCGTTTCCATTGTTCTTCCTCTATTGCTTTGGTTGCAACTTCATTTGTTGATATTTTCTCTGCTTCTACTGCTGTTGTTGCTTCCAGATTTGTTCTTTCAGTTGTCACTATTTGTTTTGGCTTCAACTTCTAATTCCTTCTTGGAAACTACTTTTGCCTATGCTTCTACTTTAGCTACTACTGATGTCACTACGTCTGCTTCCACTTTAGCTCTAGCCTGATTGGTCTTCCTCTTATTTTTTATTGGTTCCTCCTTCTTTCTTATCTTCTTATCTACTATTGTTTCTTCCTCCTCGACTAATCCAGAATGTGTGGATGTCATAGCTATCATCGTTGCTTGTTCCTCCTCCTTTCTATGCGCTTCTTCATGGGCTTTCTCCTCATCGGAAATCATCCCTATGGGTTTTCCCTATCTTATGGAAATGAATTCATCATAGGTATGGGCCCCATAGTGGATTTCTTATTCCTCCCAAATAGCCGAAATGTACTACCAAGTATGCTTGATCTGGATGCAATACTCCTTAACCACCTTTTTGGGGTCGTGTCTTCTAAATCTTTCTTCTTCAAAGCGATAAAATAGCAATGTATCCACTTCGACTTGAGTGTACTTGATATTCCTTAAAGAGTATGATCTAATCCATAATGGGAGTGGGGAGAAGATAGCTTTCTTGTCGTGGTAGAGAGCCACCTTGACTCTGTGAATCACTATCTGATAGGAAACCTCTTGAAGCACCAATTTGTTCGGGACAAATATTGGAAGTAGATGGGGAGCTTTGGTATCCCTATATATCCTGATTTAATTCCCATACCATTCCCCAATCATTTTTATTATTGCTAGTTCTTTGTCTGTCATGCACGGAAATGACATGCAAAAAATGAATTCATACAAAGGCGCTAAGAAGTGATCACATAGAGCATTGTGTGTTACCTTAGTTTGTGTTAACCTTGTAGGAATGAAAATTTGTGACTGAAGCAAGTCTTACAAATTTTGTCGTTGGGGTCAGATCATTTCGTATAAAGCTTGTCAGTGTGGTTGGAACGGTTCGTGGCAAATTCTCCATTTATTTCGGCATGGTTGGAGTCAAAATCATCGATCAACCATAGGTGATGTTGCTAAGTACTCCGACATGGTCGGGGAAGTTCTTGCTAACTCTTTTGATGAATATCGGGGGATTTTCCTTTAAGTTCGCTAATGGGTCGGAGGCATTATGACTAACTATTCCAATATTGAAAGGTTAACACATGTAACATCCCTAGCCATCCAAGTTGGGCCATGCTACTCCATACAACACTCCTATATTTCTCTAGTACCATAATGTAACATCCTCAAAAAACTACTGAACAATGTTACTTTGAAGTTTCATTGTGCAAATTCTACTCTTAAACAAGTCTGCACAGTATCACTTGAAGTAACGTGCTCCGTCGAGACCTGAGTCGCGCCACAAAACTTGTAACATCGGAAGCAACATTCCCCTTTTTTAACACAACCTTAAGCAGCAAAAGTACTCAATAACTCTGCACACCAACATATTGGTCACACAACACAATCACACGTACATCCTTCTAGGTGTCATGCATCAATCTTGATTTCACTATGCGTGGAATCTATTTCCTTAAACACACACACAAATTCTAGCCTGCTATGCACACATGCTACCTTCCTGCGCACCCAACCATTAAAATCTTGCCTCGAAGACTCATAACCAATATCAAAAGATAACTTAACAGGAAAGGTTATCATCAACTGACATACTCATGCACAACTACAAAATATTGGCTATAACTATCATACTTACATGTGCAAGCAACATTAAACAGAATAACAACAATTACCTATATGCAACAACATGCAAGAATTAACCCATGTCAAACATAAACAAGCACACAATAACAAGACAACACATAAAGAACACTTATCTTTTATGGAAGGTACCAACTATGTGCATAACTAAGATGTTCCTCTCAGCCATAGACTTTGTTGCTCATAAGCTTTTAGCAACAGGTCACCCCCAATATGGGGCTTACCTCCACTAGCAAAAAAAGGGTTCCTAGCGACAAGTTAAGGTATGATACTCAACATAATTTCTCAATTCAAGATGCCCATCTTTGCAACTAGCCCACAGTCCCTCATTCCCCACGGGTCTGTTACACCTAGGAAGTGTGCCCCTTCTCTACTCAATAGTCCTTCGGTTGCCCCACTTCCCTTCCCAGGGTTACCAGCAACAAGCTCGACAAGAAGTCTCTAAGCACTGCGACTAATGCTCAGTGCAATAGGGAACAACTCTCAACAAAAATCTCACCGGGACAGTATGCTCATGGGTCTGGAAACCACTTCACAACATCCATTCTCTCAACTAGAGAGATTGCTCACGGTTTTACAACCTGTCTCCTCGACAATAAAAATCTGGTTATAGCCCCACCACTCCTTACAAGCTTCTTGGTGCAGATAAGGTAAAAATCATATTTTCCATACAGTCTGACCCCCTTCTGCTCACAAGAGCCTGAAACATCAATAATAATGCAATAATAATACCCAAAATACATTAAGGCCAGCAATACATATTGCATGCCATCCACTTTGTTATCCCCAATTTTTAGGGATAACTAAGGAGATGATGTCTCAAGGCCCTCAGGTTGCATACATGGAGTATCGAAAGATAGATGATTGATAATGTCCACATGCATAGACAAAGACCCACTTCACCACCACATTTCCTAGATTTGTGATGATGGCATCAATTTGCTTCCAGAAGACGATGCATATTGCTCCATGAGGTACAAGTCGGGTATTGTGGTAAGTGTGACTTTAATATTTGAGGCATTTGAATATGTTGCATTTAGAGCTACTTTTGATTATAGAATGTTTGCTTGGAAATTATACTCTTTTCCATGTTTCACCTTGGTGGTTGACATTGCACCCTAGTAAGTGGTCACCCTTAGGGATGGATTTCCTACTAGGAGGTCTCCTCAATGAGTCATCATGCCATTCTTGATCATACTTACCATTTTTCACACTTCACCCCTTTTTCATCTCCTTATATTTTGGGATTTTCGGGTGTCCTGACCCAAGATGGGATTGTACCTCATTTCATGGGAAGAAGGGGTTCAAGGCTCCGAGGTTTGTAGCTGGAAAAAGATAAAATCCAATCATAAACCTTTTATATGCTCGCCTAGGGATACCAAGGACAATGAAATGTCTCTCATAAGAAACTGATGGGACCCACGAAAAATAACAATATAAAAATGTCAACCAAGGTAGAGCATGTGTGGGCAGTGTTTTTCATGCTTTGGTAGAAGTCCCACACATTGTCTTCAACTTGGTGAAGCATAGTGTGACCAGGGTAGAGTCAAGGTGGGAAATTTTTTTCATTCTTAGGTAGAAATCCCACCTTGGCTTCAACCTGGAAACATTTTAAATAATTAATGGCAATAAATGGGCTTGGAAAAAGAATGCTTTGAAAACGAAGGTGCAACACACCCTCTACAAAGGCACCCATAAATGAGACAATACGAACCCTTTTATTTCATGAACCCCATGCCCAAAATTCTTACCCCCATCCACTTCATCCTCTCCACAAGGCTTAGAGAGGTTTCCACCTAGTAAACACTCCTTCACTTAAGGAATGATTCACCCAATAGGTCACCTTGTCAACCCTCCCATACCTAAACTTGGAAAATTCCATAGGGTCTTTGAGCACTTGTTTAATTTGATGAGGTTTTTTTTTATGTACATGCTTAGATGGCTCTTATATTAAATTTGATTTTACTTGCCATGATGCTTTGACTTGATATCCTTGGAGGGCGTACTTGTCTCTCTTTGCAAGACCCTGTTGATGGATATTTCGGAGGAACAAGCCTAGCTTAGGCCTTTATTGGGGTAGGAAGTCCACTAGTTGGATGCCATGGCCCAAACATCGGGGCATTACATGAAATGAACATTGCTTTTGGAGACAAAGGAAGAGACCTTGGAGGACCTCACCTAGCCCTTTGCAAACCCAATGATTTTCCTTTGGAGTCTAAAACGCCATCTAGAAGCACTTGAGGTCACCCTAGGGCTAGGTTTTTGGTGGTGATGGTGGTGTTTGATTCAAACTTGACACTTTTTATCAGGAAGATCCCTTGTAACTTGGAGGGAAGACCCCAACGCATGAAGAGAAGGCCTTTGGAGACCCATTCATTTCAGCCTCAAGCTCAGTGTCTTGCCAAAGTGACCAAGACATCACCCTACAAGGGGTTGACATCACACTTTTAGGATTTTCTTCATGAGCAAACTTAAAATATTTTGGAAAGGGGAAAAGTAAAGGGGGTTGGCCTCCTTACTTTGTGGTTGACCCTAACTTTATGTGGACAAACACGTTTTAGGATTTTTGGATAAAGAAGGATCATTTTCATTTCATTTGGACATAACTCTCTCATGTGAGAAAGACTACTTTGATGAAATTTTCACCCTACTTGGGCAATTTGGATCATCTCTCTCTTGTGCAACTATATTATGGTGTTTCTTGACCCATAATTGATCTTTTAAAGACTTTGGTTAAGTTTATGCATGAGTTGATTTACCATTTAGGAATTGAGAGAAGAAGCTTAATGAAATAATGTTGCAGCCATATAAGAAGTAAAAACATCAAACCATAACACCAAGATTGATAACGGAGTTCGACACAAGTTTTCCTACATCTTCAGGCCTTTGTCTCAGTGGGGAAGGCTTCTTATTAATCTTCAATGATTTAAAAATACAAAAGAAAGACTTACATAACAACTCCTAAAACCACCTTTCAGATCTGCAACTTATGGATAGAAACAGACATCACCATTGGCTGGAATAGGAAATTCTTAGACTTTTGAGTATCAAGTCGGCTATGCTTGGCTTGACATCTTGGGCTCTGGAGACACTTTTCTCTTCGGTTACTCGGATGTAGAAATAGAATCCATATTCAGACTCCCCTTGAAATTATGCAACTTTTGAGTATAAAGTCGACCTGCTTCTGAGCAGTCCCTTGACACAAATCCCAATGTTGCACCCTGTCAGTCCGTACAGTCTCGATTTGCATGCCAAAAAACTCTTTTTTCTCGATTTCCATGCCCGACTAAATAAGCCAAACTCCACCAATTTTAGCGACAATTAGCCAGATTTAGCGAGATTCTGCTAGATTTGGAGGATCTCTGCCAGATTTGGTGGTAATTGTCAGATTTGGTCGAACCGCCCGATTTGGCCTTCCAGAAGGTGCCACGTGGTGCCTCCTCATTGGGCCATGTGTCACCTCATCATTGGGTCGAGCTACTTCACTGTTGCATAGTCAACTACCACATGTCATATGTACGACCACGTCATCTTGCCCAATCAGCTACGACGTGTTATCCTGCCACATCAGCATCCATACTGCCATGTGTCACTCTACCACGTCATCATTTGTATAGTGCCACATCACCATCTGTATAGTGCCATGTCAGCATCTGTACTGCCACGTGTCACCCTACCACGTAAGAATTCGTACTACCACATGTCACCCTACCACATCAGCATCTGTATTGCCATGTCTCATTTCCATATAGTTCCATGTGTCACTTCCATACAGTGCCACATGTCACTTCTGTACGGTGCCAACTATTCTCGAAAATGCCAAATTTGACTAACACATGTCAGCTCCTAGTGCTGCCACGTCACCCTGATGACATCATCATGATGTTGTGTTGATGTCAACATGACGTATTGCTGACGTCATCAGTTAACTTTGACTTTGACTTTTTTGTCTATTTGACCTGAACTTCAGATCACAATAACTTCTGCATACGATGTCCATTTTTGAAAAAAAATAAAATATATATATATATATATATATATATGATCGAAATCGACATGACAAGCCCTATGCAATGGCATTGGTTTTGTCCGATTATGAGAACTTTGATTTTTAGGCCTTTATGATCCATTTTGGATCAATCCTCCCCAATAAGACCTTTTGGTCCTCCAAAAGGGTATTAACCTAACATCAAGTGCAGGATAGGCCTCCCCACTTGTCATTTGTATTTAAACTATGTCCTTTGCACCTGTCGCATCATAATCAATTACATAATAACCATGACAATTGAAAGCATATTGTTAGCCATTTGAACTCATTCAAATCTTATTGAATCCACTACCATCCATGTAGAAAACATTAGTAGCGATAACATCAGAAATATGACTGAAACTGAACCAATATGTTTGATTGACCTGCACGGCATTAACTTATCTTGAATCAAAGTATGATTGAACTTCCATTCTACAACTATCTCATGTTCATGCTTATGATCAACTGCTTTACTTGGCACAATTATAGGCGTATTGATTGCATATGTTGCCTTCTTTAATTATTCCATTGTTAGAAGAGATTGATTTTCTTTTATGTGATCAGCATGTTGCCTAAGTTGCCTTCTTTAATTATACCACTTATCTGGATTTATGCAGGAACACAATGAAATACAAAAATACACATAAAAACAGAGATGCAGCGGAAGTAAAACTTCATTTCATTAACAACAAATGACTGAAATATGCTTACAGACAGAATGGAAATAAAACAGCTCGGGCGCTGGTAGCTTATCTCTGAGAAGAGATGTGGCGGCTACTGGCCTCTGAAATCGATGTTACAATGAGGCTCAAAGGCCTATATATTATTGAGAAACAATGGAAAACCCTAAACATACAAAAACCTAACCCTAGAAGATGAAACGCCAGAATATGGGCCCCATTAAGGTAAATTGGTACATCAATTTCCCGTGGTCGTAACTTTTGCATACTATATTTGTTTGACGCACATGATACATCATTAGAAATATCTATCTGAGGACTACACTGTTGATAGTGAATACTGAGTCCAAAATGTACTCATATTCGCTAGAGAATTCATGCCCAAAAAACGTCGTTTAGGGCCTCAAAACGGCTCCGGAAGTTCAGGACCCGAAAAACTGCTAAAAATAGTAAATTGTGCTACAATTAAGGAAACTGAAAAATTGAAAGAAACAATGGTGTGGGTCCAAGTGGCATAGGTGCATGGCCACCAATATCCACCTGGATCATTCCTCCCCCCTTAGGAAGCAATGGTCCTCATTGCGTTGAGTTCCTCCATGAGATGAGGAAACTTCTGCTGAACTTGGTCCCTGGTGAGCCACTTTCCCTGGTGAAGGAGTCAGCCTGCTTTGACAAATTGATATAGTAGGATCCTCTGCTGGAGGATGTTCTTGATCTGTGTGTCCATAATTCGATCACTTGTGGCTTGTTCCATGCAATCTGGGTTTAACTCTGTTGGTGTGAGTTGTTCTGCCATGTCGGATGTGTCCAGTAGAGGTGGAAAGTAGGGTCGAAGGCAATCCAAATTAAACATTGGGTGCAGACCAAGGAATGGTGGAATACTGAGCTCAAAGGCATTATCCCCTACAGCCTTGGTGATGGTGTATGTCCCATATCGAAGCGGAAAAATCTTGCAGTAGGGTCCAGCGAGGCGCTCCTTTGCAAATGTAGCCACACTTTGTCACCCACCTGGAAGTTTTGTGGAACCCGATGTTTATCATGTCGCTCCTTGTACTTAGCATTGGCTCTGTCCAAGATGTCATGAACCTATTGGAGGATGTGCTAAATGTGCTCAATGAAGTTGTTTGCTTTGTCATCCTCAGACTGGACATGGGCTGAATCTGCCTGAGTAGCCGCAAATGTCATGCCTGCGTCAATGGGACACAGTGGCTGGAATCCCAAGCCCACTTGAAAGGGGTTGTGGCTGGTTGGGATATGGAGAGCTCAGTTGTAGCTGTGTTGTACATAGGGGAGGCTCTCATCCCATGTGCATGGATGCTTTGAGTTGTACATGCACAAAATGTGTACAATCATCCGGCTGACGACCTCTGTCTGGCCATCAGTTTGCGGATGGAAAGCTGTGGACTTGGTGAGCTTGGTGTCCAGCATCGACCAGAGGTTGTACCAAAATGTACTAAGGAACCTGTTGTCCCGATCTGAGATGATAGACTGTGGGATCCTAAAGTGTACCCACACTCGTTCAAAGAAGAGTTTATCAGTGGCTTCTGTTGTGATATTCTTCTTGCAGGCCATCATAATGGACATCTTCGAGAATCTATCGACGACCACAAAAACATAGTCATTGCCATGCTTAGTAGAAGGAAGGCCTGACATGTAATCCATGGAGATGGATTCCCAAGGTCAACTAGGGGTAGGCAGTGGAGTATAGAGGCCTTGTTTCTTGATGGTCGGTTTGGCAATGGCGCAAGCAGTGCAGGACTTGATGTACTTATCGACATCCTGTCGAAGGTTCGGCCAATAGAAATACTTTTGCAGTACTACCACAGTTTTCTTGACCCTGAAATGCCCAGCTACCCGACTGTAGTGCGCCTCCCAAATCATCTTGGCATGCTCGCTTGAAGGAACAAAAAGATGTCCTAGGTGACATAGCAGGGCATCCTGGAGGTGAAAATTAGGAACTTTCTTACCCTCCAAGAGCGTATTGTATGTGTGGCTGAATTCTGGATCACTTTTGTAGAGAAGCGGCCAATCAGAAGTCTCGTGCCCACAAGAGTTGAGGATCGTGGTTAGCTCCATGATAAGGGGTCGGATGAGGAAGTCTGCAACATTATTGGTGCTTCATTTCTTGTACTTAATGTTCAAATGAAACTATTTCATGTATGTGGACCACTTCTGATGGCGATCGTTCTACAACTTCCCTTGTGTTTATATGAACTACAAGGGTCGGTGGCCTGTGTGGATGACCATTTCCTTTCCCAAAATGTAATGCTTCCATTGTCAGAAAGCCTACACAATGGAATACATCTCTTTGTCATAAGTGGGATACTTCCGGACTGTGTCGGAAAGTGTCTCACTGTGATATTCCATTGGATGCTCCTGTTGAGTAAGGACTGCCCCAATAGCATATTCGGAGGCATCTGTCTCGATCTCAAATGGTTGTTGCAAGTCTAGTAATGTGAGCACTGGTGCAGAGCAGAGGCGATGCTTCAAATCGTCAAACGTCTTCTATTGAGATTCAGACCAAAATAATTTTTCTTTCGCTCCTCCATTGGTGACTTGACTCAAGGACCAAGTGATATGAGAGAATCCCAACACAAACCTGCGATAGAAATTGGCAAGACCCAAAAAGTTGCGGAGCTCTGTTAGGGTGGTTGGGGCTGGCCAATTCCAGATGACTTAGACCTTGGTTAGATCCACATGCACCCCCTGCTCATCAATAATGTATCCCATATACTGAACCTGGGTCATGCCAAAATTGCACTTCTCCAAATTGGCATACAACTTGTGTTGCCGCAGTGTTTGGAGGACTTGTCAGATGTGGTGGAGGTGCTCTTCCCAAGTCTAGTTGAAGATCAGAATGTCATCCAAATACACCACTACAAATGAGTTGGTGAATGGTCGCAAGATGTCGTCCATTAGTCTCATGAAGGTTGTAGGGATATTCGTCAACCTGAAAGGCATGACCAACCATTTGAAAAGGCCCTCCTTGGATTTGAAGGCAGTCTTCCACACATCAGAGGGTTCGATTGGTACTTGGTGATACCCAGACTTTAAGTCGATCTTGCTGAAATATTTCGCCCCCTTGAGTTGGTCCAGAAGGTCATCAATCCATGGGATCGAGTACCTGTTCCAGACAATGATCTTGTTCAGTGCCCGATAGTCAATGCAGAGTCTCCAAGTCCCATCCTTCTTCTGCACCAGCACGATCGAGATCCCACAGGGTGATGAACTCGGCTGGATGTGACCTTTCTACAACAGCTCCTAAATATGCCTCTTGATTTCGTCATTCTCCATAACAGAGCGCCGATAGATTGGTTCATTGGGAAACGGCGCACCTGGGGTCAGATCGATGGGATGCTTGACCTGACAGTGTAGAGGCACCCCTGCGGGGGAGGTGAAGATGTCCTCGTACTCCTCCACGACCTTATCCATCTATTGTTGTCATGCATAGGGGGCCTATCTGGAGGTCATGGTCATAGTCTTCTTCTTTCCCTGAGGGCGGATCATCAGGAAAAC
>SNQJ01S0001718.1:365362-375814 GCA_010110895.2 Picea sitchensis
ATTGCATTGTTTTGCAGTAACCAAAGAGATGGTTGTAGGCAGTGCTATTTCCGGTATCCTGTACAGCTTATTTCCCAAAGTAATAATAACAGCACGAGGCCTAGACTCATACACAGCATGTCGCTTCCACAAGTATGGTTGGCCTAATAATACATCAGAAACATCAAGAGGAGCAATGTCACATAATACCTCATCTGTGAAGGGATTGATGTTGTAGGGAAGGTGACATTGCTAGCGTATGTGGAGGTCCCGTCCTTGGTGCAGCCACCCGATGGTGTATGGTTGTGGCTGTGTTGTGGTCGGCAAACCCAGTCATTTCATGACCTCTACTGAGATGAGGTTCTTCTGGCTCCTGCTATCAATAATGAACTGCAATGGGGAACCCTTTACCCACATCTGGGAATGGAAGAGGCACTCTGCCTCCTCTGGATCTTCTGGTTCCTTCTAATGGATCTTCGTGGTAGCAATGGTGGCATTGGGCTCCACATCGATAATTTGCTTCCCCGTGTCATTCCCCTTGTCAGGTTCTGATTCAGAGTGGGATCCTGCATCCGATTCAGAAGCCTTCAACTCGGCTACTAGTGACTGCTTGGCCCGACACTTACTTGTGTTGTGAGTGGAGCTCTTATGGAACTCACACCACTTCCCCGTGTCCGTTTTTGGCTTCATGATGTTGTTCTTTGCTTGTGTCTTTGGCGGGTTGTCCTGGGCCACCCTGCCTTGGCTTGATCCTTTGTTCGACGATTTGGGGGTACCTTTCCCTTGCTTCTAATTCGTAGACCCAAAGTCTCACTTCTTCTGTTTGAACTTCTGCTCAATCTTGGCAGCATAACGGTATGCCACACCAAGCGAGGAGATGTCGAGGAACTCCATTTCCTACTGAATGTATCTATGAAGACAACTGCGGTACTTTAACACAAAATGTTTCTCCGAATCTTTGATACCCAACTTTGTGTGTAGGGTATGGAACAGATTCGTCAGCTCATGCACATCTTGGTCCCTTTGTTGCCGCAGCGTAATCCATTGTATGTATTTGTCCTCATAGCTCCCCACGGGATAATATTGTTCTTTGATGGTGTCTTGGAAAGAATTCCAAGAGGGTTTGACCGAGAACAGAGAGGGTTCCCTCTCGCTCTATTGCTCCCAGTATGTTTCCCACCAGTCCTTGACATGTGGGGCGGCTTTAAGGAGTGAAAAAATAATCCTTTCTTGATTGGAAAATTCATGAATCGAGAAATATCCTTCTAACGGATTCAACCATCTATCAACAACATCTGCATCTATTTGGCCCTCAAATATGGGAATGTCAAAGTTTACTTGTACATTAAAAGGAGTGGCGCCTCCAGAGTGGTTGTTGGATGTAGATGCACTGCCAGTGGGCAATTGTTGAAGGATCTGGGTAAAGTTGTCCATCATCACATTCCTTTGTTTCTCGAGGGCCTCCTCGAGTAATAATTTGATAGGATCTCCTACTCCCTCATCTTTATTTTCTTCCCCCATGGGCGGCCGTCGAGGTTTGTGAGGTTGATCTTACAACGGTTCAACCAAATCGAGCCCTAACTCCTTATACCCCGACCTCGTTGGGGACATGCAAAGAAGGATTGAGAAAGAGAAGACCGCTCTAATACCACTAATCTGGATTTATGCAGGAACATAATGAAATACAGAAATACACATAAACGCAGAGATGCAGTGGAAGTAAAACTTCATTTCATTAACAACAAATAATTGAAATATGCTTACATACAAAATGGAAATAAAATAGCTCGGGCGTTGGTAGCTTATCTTTGAGAAGAGATGTGGTGGTTACTGGCCTCTGAAATCTATGTTACAATGAGGCTCAAAGGCCTATATATTATTGAGAAACAATGGAAAACCCTAAACATCCAAAAACCTAACCCTAGGAGATGAAACGCTAGAATATGGGCCCCGCTGGGGTAAATTGGTACATCAATTTCTTGGGGTCGTAACTTTTGCATACTATCTTCGTTTCACGCACATGATACATCATTAGAAAGATCTATCCGAGGACTACACTTTTGATAGTGAATATAAAGTTTGGAGAAAACTCACATTCGCCAAAGCATTCATGCCTAAAAAACGTCGTTTAGGGCCTCAAAACGACTCCGGAAGTTCAGGACCTGAAAAACTGCTAAAAATAGTGAATTGTGCTACAATTAAAGAAAATGAAAAACTGAAAGAAACAATGGTATGGGTCCAAGTGGAATAGGCAGGTGGCCACCAATATCAACCTGGATCATTAATGGAACATCTAACATTAAAGCCATCTTACGAAATTCGTCTGTGTATTCATGCACCGAATGCCATTTCCTTAACTTAAGGCTTTTCCATTCAATTAAATCCTTTTCCTTATATCCCAATGGATAGGATTGTTTTCTAAGTGTGGAAATAAAATCATGCCATGATGGAAAAATATTACCAACTTGTTGAGTTCCATGTTGCATTTTATTTTGCCACCAGATGAGATTTGTGCTTTCGAGACGAAGCGATGGCAATCTGGTTTTGGTTGCCTGATCTTTGATTTGCTGCACATTACAATATACCTCCATATGTCTAACCAAGTTATCAATTTTCTCAGCATTAACTTTGCCATCATACATAGGCAAACCAAATTTTACATCAAGTTTAAGTAATGGCATATCAGGCTTATGTTTATGTGAATGTTATCTTGCAGTAGAATTTGAATTTGTACTTGAATAAGAAGAAGAAGATGGAGTTGAAGGAGGTGAAGGAGGAGTTTTAGGAGGGTACTCTCCTTATTCACTTTTGTCTTTCTTTGAAGATTCCCCTTGAAAAGGTCTCTTCCATTCCAAGTAATCATCATACAACACTTTTACCATCTCCGAAATGGCAAAGAAAGTTCTTTGAAACTCTCTTTCGTTTTAGAAATTCCTTCTTCCGATGCCATATTCTCACTTTGAGATGTCCTCTTTCTTGATCCAATCTCTTGATCTCCTTCTACAAGATCTCCTTTACCACGACTTAGCTTTTCCCTACTAATCATGCAAACTCAAACAACCAACTGTCAACCTGCTTTGATACCACTTGATATGTAATTGATCTTTTAAAGACTTTGGTTAAGTTTATGCATGAGTTGATTACCATTTAGGAATTGAGAGAAGAATCTTAATGAAATAATGTTGCAGCCATATTAGAAGTAAAAACATCAAACCATAACCCCAAGATTGATAACAGAGTTCGGCACAAGTTTGCCTACGTCTTTGGGCCTTTGTCTCAGTGGGGAAGGCTTCTTATTAATCTTCAATGATTTAAGAATACAAAAGAAAGGCTTACATAACAACTCCTGAAACAACCTTTCATATCTACAACTTCTAGACAGAAACAGACATCACCATTGGTTGGAATAGGAAATTCTGAGACTTTTGGGTATGAAGTCGGCTATGCTTGGCTCGACATCTTGGGCTCTGGAAGCACTTTTCTATTCGGTTATTCAGATGCAGAAACAAAATCCATTTTCGAACTCCCCTCGAAATTCTACAACTTTTGAATATAAATTTGACCTGCTTCTAAGCAATCCCTTGGCACCTCCCCTCGGCACGAATCCCAATGTTGCACCCTATCAGATCCGTACAGTCTCAATTTGCATGCCAAGAAAACCTCTTTTTCTCGATTTCTGTGCCTGGCTAAATAAGCCAGACTCCACCAAATTTAGCGACAGTTAGCCAGATTTAGAGAGATTTCACCATATTTGGAGGATCTCCGCCATATTTGGAGGATCTCCGCCAGATTTGGTGGTAACCACCAAATTTTGCCTTCCAGAAGGTGCCACGTAGTGCCTCCTCATTGGGCCACGTGGTGCCTCATCATTGGCCCGAGGCGCGTCACTACTGCACAGTCAGCTGCCACATGTCATCCATACGGCCATATCATCCTGCCCAGTCAGCTACCATGTGTCATCCTGCCACGTCAGCATCTGTATTACCACGTGTCACTCTACCACATCATCGCTCGTACAGTGCCACGTCAGCATCTGTACAATGCCATGTCATCATCTGTATAATGCCATGTCAAATCTATACAGTGCCACATCAACATCCCTACTACCACGTGTCACTTTCGTACAATGCCATGTGTCACTTCCATACAATGCCACATGTCACTTCCGTACAGTGCCAACTCAACCCAAAAATTCCAAATTTGACTGACACGTGTCAGCGCCTGGTGCTACCACGTCACCATGTTGACATCATCAGGATGTCATGCTGACATCATCATGACATACTTCTCACATCATCAGTTGACTTTGACTTTGACTTGTTTGCTTGTTTGACGTGAACTTCAGATCGTGTTAACTTCCGCATACGATGTCCATTTTCAATATATATATATATATATATGGTCGAAATCGGCATGACGAGCCCTATGCAATGGTGTTGGTTTCCTCTGATTCCAAGAACTTTGATTTTTAGGCCTTTCTAGATCCATTTTGGATCATTTCTCTTGGTAGATTATGGAGCTAAGGTGGTGTGCACCTCTTGGAGGCTTATTCTCTTGCTTATGGATGGATATTGCTTGGTAACTAAGGTTTGATCTTGCTATTTTGGAATTGGTAAGAAAATTTCTACATTTCGTTGGTGTTTTCTTCTAGTTTCATTGATAATCTTATCTCAAACCCTTGGATGAGTATAAGGGCATACACCCTCCACCAAGGTTCATGTTATTTACTAGTTGATAAACCATTTTTTACAAGGGCTTACACCCTCCTAGCCTTACCTTGGTTAGTTTCACATTCTCTAGGAAGTAGAAGAGCCTACACCCCTAGTGATATTGTGGATCTAACTCTTACATCCAATACTCCACTTACCCAATAGAGTCAAAGCACTAATCTGAAAATTGCATTGGAATGCGTGATTTTACGAGATATTCAAATTGTTTAAAGTGGAATCAATTATTTCCCTTAATTGGTCAAGTACATCTTATTGTTGTTATAAACTTTATGCTACAACCATTATGACTGCAACAAGCTCATCTAAACTTCTTTCTCTTACTCATTTTTCAACCGTTAGAAATTGCTAAAACACTTCCATAATAATCTACTAATGCTAGCGCATCTTTTGGGTGGTTTATTTGTGATCTTTGATAGTTGAATTTTGTTGTTGTAGAAACATTTTGCTACATCCATAAGGCTTTCATAATATATCTTCAATAACATTTCTTAACAACCTTATTTTATCACTAAAGTCTACCTTTATCCTACTTGAGTTATACTAGTCATTGCTAGCTTAATCTCTTGCATCTTTACTTGACTCTCAGTGACATATCTAGCAGCTTCTATTATCATTTACTTGTTGATCTATATCATTGTTTACTGTTCCTATATAGGACAACAAGCTTCACATGCTTGTCCATTTGAATATTGGGCTTATATACCTCTTGTCTCAAGCAGGTACAACTCTTTTTTGCAGGTACTCAAGGATTTGGAAACCATTGACCATCACCAAGACTTGTTCCCAAGCCATCTTCCACTCCTTAACTTGATCTATAGAGGAATAATCTTCCATTAATCCACTTTCCATCTCATTTCCCCCTAAGATCACCCAGGATACCCCCCTTGTGTAGGATTTCTCCTTCACTAAAGTGAGGGGAGTACTTACCTAAGGTGACACTGGGTAAATAGTCCCATAGTTCTCGCCACCTTCTGGATTGGGTCAGGATTTTCCCAACCTACTATTTTTTCGATAACACACTTGACACTTGTCATCTTTATAAGTATCTCTAAGTCACTTGGTGACCTGGTCCATACCCTCGGGAACTTAGGATAAAAACATATCCACATTACACTTTTTTGGAAATATTATTAAAATACTCCACAAGACTTACAAATCACCCCCCTTTTCCCTTTTCCGGTAGAATTAGCCCCCATCTCTTTTTGCCTGACTTTGTCTGTGCATAGCGATGCAATATTATATTAATAACCATGATTATAATTACATGGATAGGCGCACTAGCTCATTTGCATCCAGGCTCACCAGCTTCATATTCGCACAAGCTCTCTGGCCTCAAAACACACACACACATATCTCAACTCTACGCACTTCCAGGTCATTACCGCACACTTACCCAAGTGCACACAACATGATGCAATGTGCGTACTTACCCAGGTGCATGCAACACACAAAATGTGTGCACCCTATCTTTATAACAATTCTTTATGCACTACTTAGACACGTGCAACACCAAAATGGCTCACCAGCCTATATGTTCATTACATTTATACTTTGTTCTAATGACTCACCAGCCTATATGTACAATTACAAAGGGTTTCAGATCAGGGACATTACATTCCCCTTCCCCTTATTTATGCACTGTCCTCAGTGCATCATATGCACATGTACATACAAAAATTTCAAAAAACTTCAAAAATATGAGGATACTCTACTCACATAGCATCTTCGCACTACCAAGTTGCATCCTCAGGACCGTACCAGGTCCATTGGACCTTTACCAGCTCCATGACTCGATTCCAGAGCTGCTTGATTTTTTGATCCAATATGCAAACAGGTCACACTTGAAATATGCCTTCTGGCTCCACCTGAATCACATTCCAATCAATAATATGATTAACATCACGTACATACTTCTTAAGAAATGACACATGGAAAAAATTATGAATACATGAGGACACAGGCAATGCAAGCATATAAGCAACGAGACCAATTCTTTCAAGAATTTCAAATGGCCCACAGTAGCATGCTGCTAACTTAGAACACTTTCCTAACTTCGAGGAACTGCGCATGGCCTTCACTTTCAGAAACACGTGATCACCCACTTTAAATTCTCTGTGTGTTCTGCCTATATCTGTGCAACTTTTCTACCTGTATTGGGTAGCCTTTAGATTTTGCCTTATCTTTACCATATGCTCCTCCATTTCTCGGAGAAAATATGGCCCAACTACTATGTGATTTGTTGGGTTGTCCCAACTCACTAGCGTGTCAGACTTTCTATCATAAAGTACCTTAAATGGGCTCATCTTTAAAGATGTTTGATACCCATTGTTGTAAGCAAACTCTACCAAATGCAAGTAGTCTTCCCATTTTGATGGCTTATCCATCACATACATCCTTAGCATATCTTCAATCACCTGATTTGCCCTCTCGGTTTGACCATCCGACTCAGGGTGATATGTTGTGTTGAAATTCAGATTTGTTTCAAATCCTTTGAATAGCCCCTTCCAAAATTTCGAGGTGAACTTGGAATCTCTGTCAGAAACAATTGTCTTAGGAACACCATGCAACTTGGTAATTTCTCGCATGAAAATATCAACAATGTCAGTTGCCTTGTGTGTTAACTTCATTGGAATAAAATGGACAGCTTTTGTAAGCTTGTCCACCACCACCATAATAGAATCATGTTGCTTAGAAGTCCTAGGAAACTTAGTTATGAAATCCATGGTCACAAATTCCCACTTCCATTCAGGAATGGGCAAGGGCTATGGCAAACCAACTGGATGTATGTGCTTAGTCTTGACCTTCTAACATTCAAGACATCTCACAATAAAATCCGCAACTTCCTTTTTCATACCTAGCCAAAACTATTGCTTCTTGACCGCAACAATGGTCTTCTGGTAACCTGGATGTCCAGCATAAGGAACCTTATGCATCTTTGATCAAATCAGGCTCTTCAACTCCTGATCATTCGACACATAGACTCTGTGATCCATATTTAGGAGCGGAACAAACTGATTAACAGACTAAATACAACAAACACAGAGATATGAAGAATAACACAAATATCCAGTGAACAATATCTTCTATTAAATAATGAAATAGGCATAAAACTATAAAACTACAGAACTGAAACACTTGCTTGAATGGTGGTAGCTATCTCAGAGAAGAGATGTGACTGCTACGTGCATCCGTCTGAGAAGAATGGATTACAATGAGAAGAATGGATTAAAATGAGGCTCCAGAGGCATTTTTGATATTACTCATGAATGTCAAAACCCTAGACATCCAAAAACGTAACCCTAGAAGGTGAAACACCAAAATTTATGTGAGCCCTATGGGTAAGTTGGTGTAATTTGGTACCTCAACCTCCAAGGGTCGTAACTTTTTCATATGACCTTCATTTTAGGCGCGTGATAGTCCATTGGAAAGCTATTTTAGAGAGCTACACATTTCGTCATCAAACTCTGAATTTGTATTCAGTTTGATTGTGGTGAGCCAAAAAAAAACAACGTTTAGGGCCCCAAAATGGCCCTAAAAGTACAACAAGATGTGCTGACATGAAAACATACAAAATAAGGCAGTTGGATTAGGAGAGAGGCCACCTGTGTCCACCTGGAGGATGTGTGGGGCTTCAGACAGCCCCAAAAGTGTAGAACCCACAATTACAAATCAGTACACAAGAACATGTTGAACAAAAAATGGACACGAGTAGCCAGTTGGAATAGGTGGGTGGCCACCAATATCCACCTGGATCAATCCTCCCCCCTTAGGAAGCAATGGTCTCCATTGCGTTGAGTTCCCCCATCATGTGAGGAAACTTCTGATGGATTTGCCCCTGGGTGAGCTACTTTCCTTGATGTATGAGTTTCCCTGGCTTGACAACCTGATAAAGTTGGATCCACTATTGGTGAGTACCCTTAACCTGTGTGTCCACTATCTTATGAGTGGATGCTTGTTCCATGCAGTCAGGGTTGAGCTTTGTTGGTGTCAGTTGTTATGCGATCTCGGAGCTATCCAATAATGGGGGGAAATATGGTCGAACGAGGTCCACATTGAATACTGGATGCAGACCAAGGAAGGGTGGAGTGTTGAGCTCAAAAGAATCGATGCCCACAACCTTGGTGATAGTGTAAGGCCCGTAATGAAGTGGGAGAATCTTTTGATGGGGCTCGGTGAGACGCTCCTTCTGCAAATGTAACTAGAATTTGTCGCCAACCTGAAACTGGTGTGGTACCATGTGTTGATCATGGCGCTGCTTATACTTAGCATTGGATTTATGCAAAATCTCTTGGACCTATTGGCGAATGTGTTGAATCCACTCAATGAATCTAGTGTCTTTGTCGATCACAGACTGATCATGGGAAGAGTTTATATATGCGGTAGAAAGAGGAAGTGGAACATCAATGGGTCCCAAGGGTTGGAATCCCAGACCCACCTGAAATGGGCTATGGCCAGTGGAACTATGGAGAGCACTGTTGTAACTATGTTGTACATATGGGAGACTCTTGTCCCATGTACATGGATGCTTAGAATTATGCATGCGCAGGATGTGCAAAATCATCTAATTGATGACCTCTCTTTGGCCATCGGTTTGGGGGTGGAAAGTAGTGGATTTTGTGAGCTTGGTGTCCGCTAGAGACAAGAGACTCGACCAAAAGGTGTTGAGGAACATGTTGTCTCGGTCGAAGATGATGGTCTGTGGTATCCCAAAGTGGACCCACACTTTTTCGAAGAAGATCTTAGCAGTATCTGTCGCTGTGACATTCTTCTTACAGGCTGTGAGGATGGCCATCTTCAAAAACCAATCAACGACCACAAACACACAGTCATTTCCTTGCTTGGTGGATGGCAAGCCAGACATGTAATCCATTGATATGGATTCCCAAGGCTTCTCGTGAATAGGAAGAGGGGTGTATAAGCCTTGCTTCTTGGTGGTTGGACTGGCAATGGCATAGGTAGTGCAAGATTCGATATACTTGTTGACGTCCTGTCGAATTTTTTGCCAATAAAAATGTTTATGAAGAACGACCATAGTTTTCTCCACGCCAAAATGGCCTACCACCTGACTGTAGTGGGCTTCCCAAATCATCTTTGCACGCTCGCTTATAGGAACACAGAGATGGTCGAGGTGGCATAAGTGTTCGTCTTGAATGTGAAAATCAGTGACAGTTGCGCATGTACCCAAAAGCTAATAGGTGGTGGTGAAGTATGGATCTTGCTGATAAAGTTGGGGCCAATCATATGCTTCATGTCCACATGAATGGACCAAAGTGGTGAGTGTAGCCACAGGAGGCCAACTGAGGTAGTCAACGACACGATTGGTGATACATATCTTATACTTTATGTTGAGATGGAACTGTTGCAAGTAGGTGGACCACTTCTGATGGCGGTCATTCTGCAATTTCCCTTGTGTCTGTATGTACTGGAGAGGATTGTGATCAGTGTGTATAATCATCTCTTTCCCCAGAATGTAATGTTTCCATTGACGACAAGCTTGTACAATGGAATACATTTCCTGGTCATTGGTGGGGTATTTTTGAACAATATCAGAGAGTGTCTCACTATGGTATGCCACCGGATGCTTGTGTTGAATGAGAACTGTGCCCACAGCATAATCAAGTGCATCTGTCTCAATCTTGAATGGTTGTTGCAGATTGAGCAAGGTGATTTTTGGAGTTGAGCACAAGCAATGCTTCAGATCATCGAATGCTCATTTTTTCTCCTTTGCCCACACGAAATTGGC
>SNQJ01S0001719.1:0-14878 GCA_010110895.2 Picea sitchensis
TTTTGGATGTGGAAAGAATGTTGGACCATAGACAAGATTAATGTGATTTGTTTTGAATTATTAGCAAAGATCTTGTAATCATTTACTAGTTGGTTTTTAGTTTTTACTTATTATTAAATGGTTGTAACCATGAGAAAGAAAAGTGGATCTGAATTTATTAGTTGCTTATACTATTCTCAAAGAAAACTCATGTATAAATAAGAGTGTCTTCTCCATTCCAATAAGACTCTTGGAGCAAATGTCCAATTCATAATGGAGTGAATAAAACATTTCGGGATCTTCTCTTATATGGATTGTAAGTATGCAATTTTATTGTGTTTTATGATTTGATTAAATTATATAATGTCGTAGTTTAATTCCCCTCCATGAATTATTAGGAGAAAGAGCTCGCTCCATGAGAGCATGGTGGTTTTTTATTTTATTTATGTAATTTTATCTTGTAGTTAGATTTTTTTTATTTAATACAAGCATGGTGTGTTTGTTTTCTGCAAAAATGGTGTGATGGTTTAAATTGCTTGATTTTTACTTTGAAGATTTGATTTTCTCATGTCTTTACTTTATTTTCATTCTTTTAAATTATGTCCAAGTGTGTTAACGGTCGTGTGTGGTTCATTTCCAGAAATTTTAGGAAGTTGTTAACTCTGAGATCTTAAAAGAGCTACGAAGCCATAAAACGCGAACCTACGACTATGATATTTCTCGATTAGGTTTTATATCGAAAGATTTATTTGATTGGTTTTATGTTGGGTAAAGCTACGAGAGTTGTTGAATCTTGACTCCTAGAAATGATTTATCGAGCGAATTGCATTTTGAATTTAGTAGGATTAGTTTAGCTGCCTAGCCCTGCACATACAATGTTAGTGTCTCACAAGTTTACGAGCTCCCATATTGATATTTTAATGATAAAAAATTTAAGCAATTAAATTGCCTGACATTTTTGGTGTCGTTGTCAAGGAGATGCTAAGATATTAGGCATTGGTAATTTGGTTTCCAGTCTTTCATTTTTTTCCCTTTCTATTTATGCATATGATTTTTGCATGTGATAACATTTTAGATGCAGTGAGATAATGACGGTAAGATGAGAGGTAAGAACCTGCACATTCGCTATAGCGAGTACATTATCTCACTAAGTCTAAAGTATGTTGGTACAATATGTTTTATTTTAGTTTTATTCATGGAAAGGAAAAAACTAACTCATGTCAATAGATGACTTGGTGGCAGCAGGGTCTTAGTAGCATGAAGGAGTCCAATTACATGATTAGTTTTTCTTTGAAATTTGCTAAGCAAGGTGTGTTTTATTTCCATATATTTCATTCAATCCTTTGAATATTAATGGTAGAGTGGTTTTCAATTATTTCAATTTCATTTGCTGGTGCAATAAGAACCACCCCATCCACTAACCATTGCTAGGAAGAACTACAAGAGAAGGGATGCATATGAATGAGGAAAAACAAGTAGAGTTTCAAGAGCTAAAAGTTTGAGGTTTTCAAACGAGGTGAAATTTTTCCCCGCTATGATTTCAAAGTTGCATATTTCAAAATATAGAGAGTCGCCAAATTCACGAGTATGCTCTTTTCCTATGCCTAGTTGCAATCTGGAAGATCAGAAAAGAGAATATGGATATAAGTCTTTATCCTGCAGGGGTTTTATGAGAAACTAGATCTGCTAGTGATTCCCAAGTCCATAATATCTTCACGGGACATGTTTATAACGTCCAGGTCTAATTCAATCCGTAAAAGGTGTTCATCTTACCCACTGCAAGGCACTGAGCTCAAAGCCCTATAATGTCTACTTCAATTTGACAATGTACAATATTTTGCTACAAATTGCCACAAGTTGTTTAAAGGACATATTTAAGATCTAGGAGACGGGTATTAGATTTTGTTTTGGGGGGGGATCAAATAATAATGTCACCACATACACACTCACCAAGAATATCACATACCTAGATCACATTTAGGGAGAAAATGGTCATTTTTTAATTTTGTAGCAAATTGACTTCAGGAATCTCCTAAAAACAGAGTTGGGACAGTCAATATTTTAGGGACTAAAATTGGGAATTTTTCATAACCTGTTTCTAAAGGAGATATTCCTTGGAATCTAGTTTCTAACCCAATTTGAATCACTCAATTTAGTCCTCAAACAAAAAAGTTATGACCAAAACATTGACTGGATGTAGAGTAGGCAACTCGGGAACATAGTTAGGACAATCACTTTTTGGATGCCTAAATGGATAGATATTTAAAAAATGTTTCTATGATGTGAATATAGTTTATAACTCATTTTTAATCACTCAATTTCGAAATCATACGAGAAAGTTATGCCCAAACTATTAATTGTCTATCCTAAATCTGGATTCTTAAAACTTTGTTTCCTAGGTTGAATCTTGGAATATTTGACCCATCAATTATTATTGTATTCAAAAAATGTTTCTATTGGAGATACTTACATGAATCTACTTTAATATCCAAGTGGAATCGCTTCAATCCAACGTTTAACAAAAAATTTATGATCAAAATAGTGATTGTTGGTCTAGGTGGAAATTTGAAAACAACTATGTCATGCAGGTTGTTCCTAAGCATAGTTGGCATATCATCTCATGTAATTTTAAAAACTTGTTTCTATTGGATATATCCCTCTGAATATATTTTCATTTGGCTTTTGAATCACCTAAATTTAACATCAAATGAAGAATTTATCACCAAAATAATGCAGGGAGGTCTAAGTGGCCACCACCCCTCAACAGGTAAAAAGTGCATTTTGTTTTATTCCTTGGATTTGTTTCATAAGCACTACTTGTCATTTTTTTTGCATATGTTCTGGATGAAGAGATCCCATACATGTCTCTTCTTCCATTATCTCATGTTTGATTGCAGGAAAGTGCTAGTTTTTTGTAGGTTCCGGGAGGATCAAGAAGACCAATCTATGCACAAGTGATTGTCAAGACCCAAATTTTTTAGAAGGGCATGTCATCCAGACATCCAATTCAAAAGAATATCAAATGCACACCAGTATCAAAGAGAATTCAAATTCAAACCATGCCAATTCACACCCACCATGCTATTGACAGAATTTTCAATTACTTTCAAATTAACTTAGCAAGCAAATGAAGAGTTGTACATTTAATTATCAATCTGGGGCTCGTATGAACTTACGAACTATCGTGCAAAATTTATGCAAGAAGAGTGTTGTTGTTACTATGGCGTTGTAGCACTTTAATATTACAATTCAAATATTCAAAATACTTTGATTAAGTCACCAGATTATGAGATGGCCTAAGTTCCAGGAAAACAAATAGTGTTCTGACAGGAAATTGAAGTTTCTTGCGAAAATTGAAATCACTCTTGCAAGAATCGAAATCACACTTGTGGAAATTGAAATCACACTTGTGATAATTGAAATCACACTTGAATAGATTAAAATCACACTTGCATAAATTGAAATCACACTTGCGAGAATTGAAATCATACTTGCAGAAGTTGAAATCACACTTGCGGAAATTGAAAATTATGCTATGATTTATTGGTGACTTGCTTGAGTATGATGAAGATCGTATTTTGTTGTGAAAACAAAGTGTTTTTCTTTCAATATAAATTCCAAACCATTAGAGACTAAAGCTATCAAAAATCAGAAAGCCGGGAAAATAAAGTGTAGTTGTAAGCGGAGTTGCAGTAACATGAGTTGCAACACGAAAATAAATTCAACAACTTGAGTTGCAACAATGCGAGTTGCATCAACGGAACCTTGTTATAATGAAATTTGAAGAGGCACAAGTTACAATAATGGGGATCACAAAATGGTTGCAATTCTACAAGAATATGAAATATAGTTTAAAACTAGAGAACCAAACCACACTTGAATTGCAAATTTGTTATGTGCATATGGATTTGCAGTAAATTGAAAGATAAAATGACTATGAAAACAAATAGACTATGCTACAATTATGAATGACAAAAAATTGTAAAACTGTCTATAGTATGTGAATAAAGCTATGAATATGGAATTACAACAATAGAAAGCAAACAACGATAAAGTAAATTGAACAGAAGCAAGATGCTAATTTATAATCCTATTGTTATAGGTAGTACCTGACTAAGGTACCCCCTTAGGTGAGGCACTGAGCTACGGAACCAGAATCACGCAATCAATCAATATATACACACAAAAATGAAAGTAGGAACAAATATTTTATTGTCGAAGTTTGAAAGATACAATAGAAGCAAAATGTGATTGCTAGAATATTTTCCTCTCCCAAGCTCTAGGGAAGCTAAGGTTCTTATACAACAAGTCTATTGTCTAAAATTATACAAAGTGACGGATGAAAAACCGTGGGAAACCTATTGTTCATCCAGTTACAAAGATTATGCCAAACTTTTTAGTGGGAATTAGGTGTGCGCTAACTCGATAGGCAACTGATTTCTCCTTTAATTTCTAACTTGCCTCTTGTCGCCTTTCCCCGTGAATATTACTTCTCGACTGCCAGCTGCAACGTTGACTATTGTGCTAGAGAGGTTTATTTGGAGTCGTATCAAGCGAAAAGCGTGCTCAAAGTTGCAATGGTTTTTCTGGAGATGCAACAACCAAAAATGCACCTTGAGTTGCATCCATTGGTCTACATCTGGAATTGCAACAACTTGGTTTTCACCTGAAACTGCATTACTTGGAGTTGCAACATAGAGGTGTTGCAACCACTTTCAGGTGTTGCAGCTACTATATTCTCCTATGTAGCAATATTAGTAACTGAGAGTAACGAGTTTCTTCTAAGAATTATGAAAAAATAACGTAATGATGGCATATGGGGTAGGATTCATACCTTAGTGATAAGTGAGGTGAACTGGATAAAGTATCAAAAAGGGAAGTGATTAACGAAAAATGGTAATCAAAAAGAAATAAACAGGGGCTGAAAGTATGCCATTTTAGGCACCCGTCATCTCCCCCAGCCCAAAAATGTTGCATGTCCCCATGCAACCACAATCACTCAGTGTTTAGAGAATTCAGGGTGACCCTGGGGGTCACCGATACCACAAATTACCTCTTCTACTACCTCCTCTTCATTGATATCCTCTTTTGTTGGAACTTATTTCTTTTGTTTTGTCTCTATCTTTGTCTAAGTGGATTTGTCAATTACCATAAAATATGTAGCATGGACAACTACTTCTTTTGTCTCTTTATGCTAACCTCTTTCCTATGAGCCTATTAAGGGTTCCCCTAGAGAAAGAGGATTTGTTGCAGGGTAACCTGATTTCTCAGTTGCCTTATGTTCTTCATGCTCTTCTTTGAGCATTTTCAAATATATCTTAAGCTTTAAATTTCTCACCCTCAACATTTTGTTTTCTCTCACCAAAGAGGCATAGATAGGAAGAGAGTGGGGGATGCTTACACATCTAGGAGTGATCCTTTGTTCCAGGGAAACAACCTTTATCTCTAGTTCCCGCAACCCAGGGTCGGGTGCATCAACCGAGTCATTTCCTAGTGGGATCTCTTCTTCTCCTTGTTCTTCTGGTGAATGGGTAGGTCGTTCCCCAAGAGGTCCTCCTATTGGTTCTTATGTGACAGTAGGGACCTCTAGTTACATTTCCTACTTGTCTTCCTAAGTAGCAACATTTGATTCATCAAGAGTACCTCTTGTTGTTTCAACAAGAGACATTTTTCCTTGTTTGTTTCCGTCAAGTATGCTCACTATTGTGTCAATGAGGACTTTTGGGTCCTCTCTATCTTATGTTTTTTCAGATTGTTCTGGCTTTTCCACCTGTAGCTCTTGAGGCTTGGCCGATGGTGTTGGATAAGTGATTTATGTTGTTTTTGGTGAAATAACAAAGGCTTCTTCCTCTTATTCCTTGTTGCCTTGTGTTGGGTCCTTTGTCTGTGTAGGAGTGTGTTCTTGAGTAGGATTTTCCACTGGTTCTTGTGGTTCAGTGGAAGAAACCACATATTCTTCATATGAGTATGCTGCTAGGAGAGCATTGAGGCCTTCTCCAAGAGTGCCTTTGTTTGGTTCTTATGTGTTATCCAAGACCTCTTGGGCATCCAGGTTAGTGTCCTTATCCAGTTTTTATGTAGCAGGGGAGGGTTCGACTTCCTTTGTTTCCCGTTCTTCCTCCTAGACTTGTTCCTTGGGCTTGGAAGTTCTTCTTTTCTTACATTGAGTTGCAACCTCATGTTTTGTTCCTCATTTATTCGACACATGAGGTTTCCTTTTTTTAACCCTTCGAAGTTGCTTTATGGGCGGTTTACTGACCGTTATTTACACATCACTTTCGCGATATGCTTTTACCGAAGTCGTAGTCTAGAGGGATTTTGCCCTGCTTTTCCTCTTGGGTTTTTCCTGTGGATTCACAACAACTGCTTCTACTATGTCCGTGACATCATTCTTTGGCAAAGGAGTTGCAACCCTGGTCTCTTGTGCAACATGGAGCGCAAGGATTGCATGTTGGGTTGCCTGTAGTTCAAAAACTACATTTTCATTAAGGACAACTGGTGGTTGCACAATGATGTTCCATGTGCGATGATATAAAAATATTAAGTTACCAATCTAACCATTTGTCTTTCATTGATAACAAATATTTTTCAGTTTCCAAGATCTTTAATTTTGACAATGCATCTTGCAATGTTATGTGAATTGCTTCTCTTAACTAAACTCTTAGACTTATCAACATCAACTTGTTTAATCTATTCTTCATAAGTAAATTTTGAAATGTTCAAGAAGAGATCAAGAGAGAACAAATATCACATCAAAACTTGTTAACGGAGTTCAACAGACATCCTGACTACGTCTCTAGGTCCACTCCCAACAATGAGATCACTCTTAATTAATCTCAACATGTTGAAATAATACAAAGAAAGGATTACAATTCAACTTCTGAAATCACATTAAGATCTGCAGCTCCGTGACAGAAACAAAAACCACCATTGCATTCTACAGGAAAATCTAAGACTTTAAAGTATAGACTCTGCTATACTTGGCTCAACAACAAAGGATCTAGAAGCACTTTTCTGATTAGCTACTCAAACTCAGAAACGAAGCTCAAATTCAGAATCCTCTCGAAATTCTACAACTTTTGAGTATAAAGTCGATATACTTCTGCACAAGCCCTCAAGACTCCCCCTCTGGCACAAACTCCAATGTTTCCCTCTGGCATCTCTATACTTTGCATCGATTTATGTACCCAATGTCCTACAACACTTTTATGTTCAGCTGCGCCAACTCGGAAACAAAGGTCAAATTTGGACTCCTCTCGAAATTCTGAGACTTTTAAGTATAAACTCAATAGTGTTTTGAACAGGCTCTCGGAACTTCCCCTCTGGCACAAACTCCAAGACTACATCAGTTTGTACTTCATTAATTTTTGTGCCAGACCTCCCTTGCATTGATTTGCATGCTCAATTAAATAAGGCACAATCTTCCAAATTTAGTGGGAATTTGCAAGATTTGGTGGAATCCGCCAGATTTGGTGGGATCTGCCAAACCTCATTAGCCTTCTAGAAGGTGCCACGTGGCACCACCTAGTTGGTCCACATGGAAACCTTTCATTGTCCACCACTGCCAACTCATCATATGAACGCCACATCATCTTGTTGACTGGCCTGCCACATCACTGTACGAATGCCACCCTGCCACGTCATTGTATGGATGTCATGTCAACAATCCATACAGTGCCATGTGGCAGTGATATCTACCATTTTTCATTATTTTGCTGAAAATTTTAAATGCGATATCTTCCTCATACAACGTCTGTTTGAGGCGAATCACGATTCGTTGGAAAGATCTCGCCGAGATCTACACAATTGTACCATTCTCATAAGCATTTGATACTTTTCATTTTTGAGCGATCACAGATCCTCCTAGATCATTCCTCCCCATGGGAAGAACTTTTGGACCTCCAAAAGTATGGATTTACTCAGCAAATTGGTGATAATAAAGCTCCCTCACTTTTTTGGTCTCTATCCATTTTGTTGATATGCACTTCAAACTGATCTCCATCTTGGAACTAATCTTCATCTTGCACTTCCATCTTGGGACCGATCTTCGTCTTGAATTTGCATCTTGGATCTCTATCTTGGCTCTCCATCTTGGCTCTTCATATTGTATCTCCATTTTGGATCTCTATCTTGAATCTCCATCTTGGATTCCCATCTTAGATCTCCATCTTGGATCTCCATCTCGGATTTGATCTCCATCTTGGATTTGATCTCCATCTTGGACTTGATCATTCTAGTGTTGGTCATGCCATGGGCCATCTTTGATTCATTGTTATTGTACTACTTGATGTATCTATTGGAGCCTCTAGCTCATTTCCTTCACTTGCTTCCCTAAAATCAAAACCCAAACATGTTTTCCTAAACAACTGTACTGTTTGACTTGCTTCTTTTCAATACTTCTTACATGAACATGGCATTTACATAACATTTGTACCTATCATAAAGCATACACTTTGCATGGCATTTAATAAACAACCACCTATATGTATTTAACTATTTTAATAAGTATTCTACCTCCTTACTTCGTACAAAGAAGACTATTTCCATCATACTTTACAACAATGGAAACATAATTTAGAAGGACTACATATGCATGCCAACTTTGTTATTTACAAATGATAAACATTAATTTTCCATTTTAGGTTGCTTCCCCGAAATGATAATCATAATTTTTCCACTACAAGTTGCTTCCCTGAAATGATAATCATAATTTTTCCACTACAGGTTGCTTCCCCATAATGGAATCTTCCCAGATACCTATCCAAAGAAGGGATAGGTGGGCTTCTTCATGGACTCCTTCTTTTGACAGTTTCACCAAATAAATTCACCAATTCATGGTGATGACCTGGATCACAACCTGGTGTTGTACTCAACTTTTATTTCATTGTCTTGAAGGCATTTTGTTGCTTGCGTTTCCACTAAAAGACCTATTTCACACTTGTTAATGCATGCAAAGGAGCTGTTATATATTATAAATTAGCAATAAATTTCCTCCAGTATTTTACTACCCCTAGGAATATTCTTACTTCCTTAACAGTACTTAGCTTGGGCCAATTTAAGATGAATTCACCTTAGAGGGATCTACCTTCAACTGACCCAAGTATACAAGAGAGGTCCTTCCAAACTCACATTTAGACAAGTTCACACATAACTTCTCCCTTTTCAGTACATCAAGTACTTTCTTTACATGCATTACATGATTCTTCCAAGTACGACTAAAGAACAAAATGTCATCTAAGTACACAATGACAAAAACATTGATAAAGGATATGAAAACATCATTCATTACCCTCATTGTGTGGAGTGTAGCCATTACTTCCCTCGGGCTCATGGGAGGATCTTCTCCTTCCTTTCCCACATAATCCATCTCATGTTTATGAAATCTCCTTTGGATTTTTGGATTGTAACTTGCAAGCTTGCCTTCACCTCGCTTGAGTCTAGCTCTTGTAAGCATTCACCTGTCAACCATGGTCTGATACCACTTGATCTAAAAATCTTAAGTTACCAATCTAATCATTTATCTTTCATTGATAACAAATATTTTTCAGTTTCCAAGATCTTTAATTTTGACAGTGCATCTTGCAATGTTATGTGAATTGTTTCTCTTAACTAAATTCTTAGACTTATGAAGATCAACTTGCTTAATCCATTCTTCATAAGTAAATTGTGAGATGTTAAAGAAGATATTAAGAGAGAACAAATATCACACCAAAACTTGTTAGCGAAGTTCACCAGACATCATGCCTACATCATCGGGTCCACTCCCAATAGTGAGATCGCTCTTCATTAATCTCAAAATGTTGAAATAATACAAATAAAGGCTTACAATTCAACTTCTAAAATCACCTTTCAGATCTGCAACTCCGTGACACAAACAAAAACCACCATTAGATTCTACAGGAAAATCTAAGACTTTAGAGTATAGAATCTGTTATACTTAGCTTGACAACAAAGGATATGGGATCAATTTTCTGATCAGCTACTCAAACTTAGAAACGAAGGTCAGATTCAAACTCCTCTCAAAATTCTGCAACTTTTGAGTATAAAGTTGATATACTTCTGCACAGGCCCTCCAGACTCCCCCTATGACACACACTCCAATGTTGCGCTCCATCATATCTGTGTTGTGCATCGATTTCCATGCCCATATTCCTACAACACTTTTCTATTCAGATGCTCCAACTCATAAACATAGGTCAGATTTGGACTCCTCTTGAAATTATGAGACTTTTGAGTATAAAATCGATAGGGTTATGAACAGGCTCTTGGGACTCACCCTCTGGCACAAACTCAATGACTGTGTCAGTCCGTACTACATAGATTTTCATCCCAGACCTCCCTTGCATTGATTTGCATGCCTGTTTAAATAATGCACAATTTTCCAAACTTAGTGGGATTTCATCATGTTTGGAAAGATGCGCCAAACCTCATTGGCCTTTTAGAAGGTGCCACGTGGCACCACTTAGTTTGTCCATGTGGAAAAATTTCATTGGCCACCGTTGCCAACTCACCATACAGATGCCACATCATCTTGCTCACTGGGTTGGCATGTCACTGTATAGATGTCACTCACTAGGATGCCACGTCACTATATGAGTGTCAGCCTGCAATGTCACTATACATATGCCACATCAACATATCATACATTGCCATATGGCACTCTCCGGTGTTGCCACGTGGTAGTCTTGTCTGTCATTTTTCATTATTTCACCGAAACTTAAAAATGCGATATCTTCCTCATATGACGTTCATTTGAGGTGAATCACACGTTATTTTGTTTGAGGCAAATCACACGTCGTTGGAAATTTCTCGTCGAGCTCTACACAATGGTACCATTCTCGTCAACATTTGATACTTTTCATTTTTGAACAATCACAGATCCTCCTGGGTCATGTGGCCTAATTTTTTCACTACATACTCAACCAGTAATTTGATAAGGTCGTGGTGCAATACGACCTCCCTGAGGGTCTTCTCCCTTTGGACCAGCGTTGCCATTCATCCAACGTCCTAAATAAGAAATATGACATGTTGATCGACTAATTATGGTGTAGATGGTCGAGCATGCGAATGTGCTAATCGCAAATGGTGCCATAGCGACCTTCACAGATGAAGTATCGTTGAACGAAAATTACCACATCTTCCCATGGATGAGGTAAAGACCGACAATCAAATCCCATTCCTTTCTTTACTAAATCCTATCCTGGATCTAAGAATTGCCTCGAAACATCCGAGGTAAGCTAGTAACCACTGCCACAGTTTCCACAATGACCTCCACTTGTGTGCTTGAGACTGTGGAATGCTTGGCTCTGTAATTCAAGGTGAATTCTAGAGAAATATATTCATCGTATCCCTGCAAACGTAAGACATAATCCATCCATCCATCTCATCCCAAAAATTTTCTTATGTTGTCATAAACCTCAAAAACATCGGTTCAATCGACTCTCTGTAGATTAATGATTCTCATATGGCTCCTTTCCTTTGCTAACTTTGAGTGTTTGTGTTTGTAGGGGATATGCGAATTATGGGGTGGTGGGTTTGGAGTTGTAGTAATAAGGATGATGGTTATGAAATTCGTGATTATAGTAATGATGCTCTGATGTGGTCGTTACAGAGGAATGATATTAGACACATGCCATTTAGAACATACTTATTGTAAATTATGATAGGAACGACATACCTGTTATGTCTTACCTTGAGTGGTTGTATGAGTATGGTGTTGATCGATTTGTGACGATGGAGGAAGGAGTACCATAAATGGTCCTTGCCAGAATTACAGTGCAGGAATGAAGATGCTCTGAAGCGAGAGATGCAAGTGAAGTTGCAACAATGAAACTACAACACTGGTAGTGTGTCTCTATGGTGGGGATAAGAATTGAAATATAGGTGATGGAGGGGAAAGGTGTGGGTGGAAAGTGAATAAAATGGAATGAATCTGCTAGCGTAGTTTCAGGAATGAAGATGCTCTGAAGCGAGAGATGCAAGTGAAGTTGCAACAATGAAACTACAACACTGGTAGTGTGTCTCTATGGTGGGGATAAGAATTTCAATATAGGTGATGGAGGGGAAAGGTGTGGTTGGAAAGTGAATAAAATGGAATGAATATGCGAGTGGAGTTTCAACAATGTGAGTCACAACAATGAATCTACAACACTCAAATCGAAAGGACCAAAGCTTTTTTAGAATGAGGAAGCAACAACAACGAGAGTTGCAGCGATGAAGCTATAACACAAATGATGCGCCAATTGGTGTGGATTGGGTGGTGCAAGTGAAAGGTGGGAAGTGAGAGAATGAATTGAATGTGCGAGCGAAGTTGCAACAACGTGAGTCACAACAACTAAGCTGCAGCAGCCAAAATGGAAGGACTGAAATTTGAAAAAGGAAGGGAAATTGTTGGGGATTTTAGTGGAATGAAGGAGGGCCACAATGGAGATACAACTGAGAGAATGAGGGAAGGGAAATTTGTAGAATATGGGAGGGCTTTGGTTGGAGTAGCAGCCAAGGGAATGAGAGTGGAATTTGCGAAGTGAATGAGGGAATTGCAACGATGAGAAATTGTATTTGCAAGAAAAGGAGTTGCAACAACGGGAAATGGCAACAACAATATTATCCCCCGCATATCTTGGAAAAAGAAGATTATTAGAGAAAACAAGTTTTTATTAAGATTTATTTAGAAGGATCTTGACATAACCATCACGAAACTGTGAAGTGTCCTTCTTGTTTATTCTATTTTTCTTTGAATGTGTCATTTAATCTAGTTTTCACATTTATTTTATTTTATTTTGAAAGTAGGAACATAAACTATACAGTAGGAACGAGTTCTAGGTCACTGTCGGGCCATCCATTTGTAATTTTTATTATAAATGCTTCCTTCGATAAGGGTCGTTGATATAAGAGAAGTCTATGTCCATTGTCCATTATGTGAATCGTGTATTCATATATGGCGTAGAGTTTGATGGGCCCACTATCATAGACTATTTCAATCTCATATGGACCAAGCCATTTGGTGCGAAATTTTCCTCTAAAGTCCTTAAATTTGGAATCAAATAATAATGCTCAGTCTCCAGCCTTGAAATTTTTTTTCTTGATAAACTTATCGTGTCATCTGGGCCTTTGATGTTGTATCATTTTGGATCGATTTAGGTCGTCCTATTGTAACTCGTCCAACTCATTGATATGAACCAATCTTTGTTTATGATCCACTCATAGTTCCAACCCAAGTTGTAGTGTTGTTCTCAGTGTTTGGATTTCTATTTCTATGGGCATGAGTAGCCTTTTTCCATATAATAACTCATAAAGTGTGCATCCTATAGTAGTCCTCCAGGTAGTTATGTAGGGCCATAAAGCTTTGGGGAGTCTATTGGTCCAATCCTTGAGGTGTAATCTGATGGTTTTGGTAATGATGGAATCAAGGATCTTGTTAGTCCCCTCTACCTGTCTGTTTGCCTATGGATGATATGGTGTTGTTACTCTATGCTTGATTTTGTAGTTGACCATCAGATCTATGAAAATTCATGATGTGAACTAAGTTCCTCCATCGATCATTATCTCACGTGGTATCTCGAACCTTACAAAAATTTCCTCATGGAGACATTCTACTACTGCTTGTTTGGTTGCTTCCGGAAGTGCTTTTGCTCCATCCCTTTTGTGACATAGTCTGTACATACAAGGATGTAGGAGTGTTGACGAGATGGGGGATTTATTAATCCTACAAAATTAATGTTGCATTTTTCAAAAGGTTCTAACACCATCTGTGGTTATAGTGGCATTTTGTTTTCTTGTATGGCTCTACCCATGCATTGACATTTTTCGCACATCTTCCCATATTCTTTCACATCTCTGAAAAGTGAAAGCCAATAATACCCTTGGTGGAGTATCTTGTATCCGATCCTTTTATCTGTAAAGTGGCCCCCACATGGCCCATCATGTTAGAATATAGAAGATTGTGTGCTCATTTTACCATTGACGATACCCTCATCACCCAACCATAGGCCGAAGCCACCCTCCGAGCACCTTAACCTTGACTGAGAATTACTCCGAAAGAAAACCCTAGGCTAGATAGCCAAACAAGGTGCAACACATATTCCTCCAAGGATAGCGCACCAACAATAGTTGATCAGATAGTCCAAACCCTAGCCAAGAGATAGTCCAATCTCATACTGAAAACTAGCTGCAGCTGCAACCCTCCTCCACATGTGCGCACCAAACTGGGAACTGCAGTGCGCACCAAACTGGGAACTACAATTCTGAGATGCTGTCAAATGAGAACTGGCGCCCTATATTTATAGTGGTTCTGCCAGATTTGTTGGGGCCGACTTCTCCTTCTGGATATGTATCTATTTAGTATATTATTATTATTTTTGGCCGACTTCTTCTCTTGGAGGCTAATAACCTAATATTAATTATCTTCTTAAGTCGAAAATACTTCTAGGGTTATTAGCCAACTCATTAGGGTTTTCTCTTGCTTTCCAGAGCCTTCTATTCTCGTCAGGTTCACACGTGGAGGTAAATACCTCCTGCATCTACCAAAATATTAACACTCCCTCCTAGCTAGGGAGGTATTACAAGTAATGGTCTTGAGCACAAAAATATACCATTTACCCAATAACATCAATATAGTCGTCTAGACTATCTCATGACTAGATCATGAGCATCACCATCACCATCAGTTGCATCATCTCTAGAAACCATACTTCATATGAGTAATTAGACATGATGTTGGATAAGTCACTCACACCATAGAGCGATACAAGAGCCATTATTATAATCTAGAGGAGTAAATGCTCTAAACCAATTTCTGTCTGGAAAATCTCTATTCATCATTCGTCTAGATGGTGATTATTTCCAATAAACTGTTGATAGTCTTCAAGGCAGTTAGAACAAAAATAGAACACAACTATGT
>SNQJ01S0001719.1:26565-53889 GCA_010110895.2 Picea sitchensis
ACAGAACTAAGTATGCATCAGATGGAAGTGTTGAAAGACACAAGGCTCGATTAGTTGCCAAAGGATTTTCCCAAGTTGAAGGAATTGACTATAATGAAACCTTTTCCCCTGTAGCCAAATTGAATTCCATTCGCCTTGTTCTTGCCCTTGTTGCCTCACATAAATGGAAGGTCCATCAGATGGATGTTAAATCTGTCTTCTTGCACAAAGATTTGCAAGAAGAAATCTATATGAAACAACCTCATGACTATGTCCAGAATGACTCTAGCCTTGTTTGTCGCCTCAAGAAATCTCTTTATGGTCTCAAGCAAGCTCCCCGAGCTTGGTATACCAAAATGGATAACTTTCTTATTACCACTGGATTCTCTAGATGCCATTCTGATCCTAATGTCTATACAAAGAAAGTAAGAATCCATCTCATAATCCTTATCCTTTATGTTGATGACCTTATCCTTACTGGTAGTGACTCAAAACTTTTAAACCATGTGAAAACCAGCCTTAAGAAGAAATTTGAGATGACAGACTTAGGATTTTTGCACTATTTCCTTAGACTCCAAGTTTTACAAACCAATGAAGGAATTTCTCTTTCCCAGTCTAAGTATGTTTGTGACCTTCTTCGTCGCTTTCACATGGATGATTGTAAACCATCCCCTTCTCTCTTCCATTCTGGAGTCAAGCTTACTGCCACCTGTACTTCTCCTAAAGTTGATGCCACCCTGTACCGTTAGTTAGTTGGTAGCCTCTTATACTTGACTCATACTCGTCCTAATATTTCCTTTGATGTTGGTCTTGTTGCTCGATATATGCAAACACCCCTTGAAAGTCATTTGAAAGAAGCTAAAAGGATACTTTGTTATGTCTGTGGTACAGTTCAGTTTGAGATACATTACAATTCAGGGGGGACTCCTTTATTGGTTGGTTTCACTGATTCAGATTGGGTCGGCGACCCTGATGATCGGAAGTCTACTGTAGGTTATGTTTTCAGCCTTGGTTCAGGACCTGTCACTTGGGCCTGTAAGAAACAACAGGCCATTGCACTTTCTTCAGCAGAAGCAGAGTACCGAGCAACGGTAAATGCAAGTTAGGAAGCCTTATGGCTTCGATAGATCCTTTTAGAGTTTGGATTCGAGCAGCAGCATCCGACTAGCCTTTGGTGCAACAATCAGAGTGCCATCAAGCTTGCCAAAGACCCAGTTCAACATCAACGCAGAAAGCACATCAAGATACACATGCACTTCATCAGAAAGCTCATTCATGATCAAGTTATTGAAGTGCTCTTTTGCCCTATAGAAGATCAAGTTGCAGAAATTTTCACAAAGTCTCTTACAGAAGCGAAGTTTTCCAAACTTTGATATATGCTAGGAATTCAAGAAGTTTTCATTAAGGGGGGATAGGCTCTAATGTCTCCTTCCTTCCTTATCCTATTGTGTCACTATTGTAAATCCTTCAATCCTATCCCAAGTTGTTTTTAAGGGGGGATGTTAGGACATTTAGATACTTAGGAGTTAGTTAAGATCTACTTGGTCTAATGTGTCGTTAAGTAAAAGTGTGTTTCCTAGTGTGTTTCTTTAGTATGCATTAGTTTGCATTTGTAGTTAGGAAATCTGACATTCACGATATGTTTCTAACATAGAGTGATCTGACGGTTCATACTCTCCTTGATCTTAACGACCATTGATCTGTGGCTTAACACTTGATTGGTCCATGATCTCTATTTAAAGAGCATGGAGGGTCATTTGTCGATGATCGATTGTGAGAAGCTCTATAGTAAAATCTCGCTGTAATCTTTTTCTTTTCCATTAATAAACTACTCCAAGTGGTCGTGTTGGCTGCGGTCGTGGATGTTTCCCTGTAGGGGTTTTACCACATGAAAACATCGGTGTGTTGATCTTTGATCTGGTTCTGTGAGTGGTTACTGAAGGTGTTCATCCTCTATTGGAATACCTGTGTTGTCGAACAATAATTTTTGAAACCGACAACCAATAGGTGTTCTACAAAATTACCATTAGGGTTGAACCCTTTTACTTTTTCAACATATTTCAAATTGAGGTTGTGGAAGTGGCCCACGAATTTGTCAAATTTGTTCATATTCCTGAATATGAAATCCCCGACTTTCCAAGACAGAGGCATAAATTGTTTTTTTCTCTTTTCATGGAAAAAATGCAACCAGTAGGTGTACTACCTTGCTATCTCAACAACAAACATTGTATTAGATATGTGACATGGATGGAAGGAAGGAAGGATTTTCTTTGGATCCAAAAATCCTTATAACATTATAGTTCTCCATTTTTTCCAGTGTCCATTTCCTATCTAGGAACTTGCTCGCCTAGTCAGACATTCGGGGAAAATCCTTTCCAAATATCAACCCTTTAAAAACTGAGACAAAATCATTAAAGACATCATAAAAATGTTGGGAGGCATTGTGTCTCCATAATGTCTAATGTCAGAAGGTTACTGGGTCAAATTCATAGTTTACCTTCTTACACTGAGACAATTTGGGGAATGGACAACAATGTGCTATCGCGAAAATTAAATAAGATGACATAAAGAATTTATTTTGCCTTTTGTATTGTGATAATTGGGAAGAGATTTCAATGGAAATCAACTTGCCCCAATCGAAGATGGCTTGTTCCTTCACCGTAAAATATAAAATATGCAGAATCATCCGAGAGATGTTGGATGTACTTTATTGTTCTGTTATCCTCGTGAAAAGCCATGAAATTTCTTGGAAATGGTTTTTGAATGCACTAACCTGTAATCTGGTGATGTCCTCAGGGAAGTCTTAACATCTTTCGAAATACTTGAGGCAACAGGGAGACTCGGGAATGGTTCTGCAACTGGATAATTCATTGGTTCGGAATATAATTATCGGCGCACCAGGTGACCAACTCCTTACAGCCAAAAAATTCAGTAACACAACCTGCTCGTGAAATTCCAGACGTCTAGATAACTTCCTTCTGGGCAGAAGGGGATGAATAGTAGTAATAAGCTCTGGACCACTGAAAACTCTGGTCCTCGTGCCCGAAAATATTCAACGCATCTCCACATAAATGTTGTTGAGTTGCAGCCATAAGGTGATGAGAACGTTCATTTGTTGCTAATAGTATTTAAAATGAACGTTGGAAGATGATAATATAATCTCCCATAAATCTTGGTTTAATGTGTTTTAATGGGAGATGTCCTCGACCTTTTTGCTTATTAATGTCAATCTTTTCAAACCTGTGTGGTGAGTTGTCACTAATAAAATCACGGTTAATGTGCATTGGGAATGGCACGAAGGTGGCGGGGATGGAAGGGAGCGAAAAATGCTTTGAAACTTTTGTGAATCTGGGAACCCACGAATCTGTGACAACATGAGGTCAATAGTCGACTAAGTATGGAAAAGCAAGGCATAATGCCTTGAAAAACTAAAATAACCAACATTTTTTCCCAATTCAAGATCCACACAAAAAACAATTCAGATCCCATAATATTCACCTATGCCAATTCGATAATAGGGAGGTTGATTTGGTAGATCGAACTATCGTTCTTTTCAGGCGATTGGGGTGCATCTGGGGTGCCTGTGAGAAAAGCTAATGCCTTGATGAAGATTTGTTTGTATTGCAACCTGTGACAGTAATTTTGTCCTGGTAGTATTTAAAATAAACGTTGGAGGATGATAATATAATCTCTCGTAAATCTTGGTTTAATGTGTTTTAATGGGAGATGTCCTCAAGCTTTATGCTTATTAATTCCAATCTTTTCGAACCTGTATGGTGAGGTGTCACTTATAAAAGCATAATTAATGTACATTGGAAAGGGCGTGAAGGTAGCGGGGATGGACGGGAGCGATAAATTCTTTGAAACTTTTGTGAACCCGGGAGTCTGTGAACCCGTGAATCTGTGACAACAGGAGGTGAAGAATCAACTAAGTATGGAAAGGCAGGGTGGTCATATGAACTCATCATAGGTAGAGTGAAGCTTGGTAGTTCGAGGAGTCTGGGATCGAATTGTAGATCACGGAAGTTTTGGGTGCAAGATGTATATCATGGAACATGGGGCATGAGAGTTTGATAGCGCCAATCCAGAAACTCGTGCTCATAAAATTGGCTACGTATGGAAAGGAACAGCGGTCAGACGGACTCGTGATGTGAGGATATAGATGGAGATGAGAATATATCAATCCGCCAACCCGAGAACCCGCAATCATAGAAATGCGACTAAGAATAGAACTAGAAAGGGATAATAGAGGGGAAGAAGAAAAGGGGAAAATGGGTAAGTATAGAAAAGGGAAAAGAAACAGAGAAAATAATTTTATCCCTCACACAACAACACTCAATCTTATAATTATCAAGTGATAGAAACATATTAACTATGGGAAAAACAGTCTCGGCTATGGAATATACTTGGAGCTCGACAAACTCAGTTCCAAGTTTAAAGAGAATTTGTTTATATTTATTTCAATACTATTCATATTATTTTATTTTAATAGTATTTTTGTCACCCAAATGTAAACCATGTTCCAATTTGAAAGGTGTTTTCAGCTTGCAAATTTTGCTCAAACCCATAAGCAATAGACAAAATATATGACTTGACATTTTTATATGCAAGCATATTCTCAAATATGACAAGTTGTAATATATGCACAATATTAAATAGGAACATGATGCCAACACCTTTGTAGATAATAGTGGGCTAGCACAATGTTGCATTCTTACTGTGATAATGCCTTAAAAAAACTAAAATAACCAACAGTTTTTTCCAATTCAAGATCCGCACAAAACAAATTTCAAATCCCATAATATTCACCTCTGCCAATTCAATAATAGGAAGGTTGATTTGGTAAATCAAACTATCGATCAGTTCATGCGAGTGGGGTGCACCTGGGGTGCCTGTGAGAAAATCTAATGCTTTGATAAGGATTTGTTTGTATTGCAACCTGTGACAGTAATTGTGTCCTGTAAATCTTGGTTTAATCCGTTTTAATGGGAGATGTCCTCGAGATTTTCACTTATTAATGCCAATATTTTCGAACCTTTGTGGTGAGTTGTCACTAATAAAATCATAATTAATGTGCATTGGGAAGGGCACGAAGGTGGCGGGGATGGACGGGAGCGATAAATTCTTTGAAACTTTTGTGAACCCAGGAGTCTGTGAACTCGTGAATCTGTGACAAAGGAGGTGAATAATCGACTAAGTATGGAAAGGCGGGTCAGTCAGATGGACTCATCATAGGTAGAGTGAAGTTTGCAAGTTCGAGGAGTTTGGGGTCGAATTGTAGATCACGAAAGTTTTGGGTGAAAGATGTATATAACGGAACACGGGGCATGAGAGTTCGATAGCGACAACCCGGGAACCCACGCTCATAAAATTGGATAGTATGGAAAGGAACGACGGTCGATCGGACTCGCGATGTGAGGATATAGATGGATATGATGATTCGTCAATCTGTCAACCTGGGAACCCGCGATCATAGAAATGCAACTAATTATAGAACCAAAAAGGGATAATAGAGGGGAAGAAGAAAAGGGGAAAATAGGTAAGTATATAAGAGGGAAAAGAAAGGGAGAAAAAAACTTTATCCCTCACACAACAACACTTAGTCTAATAATTATCAAGCGATAGAAACACATTAACTATGGGAAAAACATTCTCAACTATGGAATATACTTGGAGCTTGACAAACTCAGGTTCAAGTTTAAAGAGAATTTGTTTATATTTATTTCAATATTTTTCATATTATTTTATTTTAATAGTGTTTTTGTGGCCCAAAGGTAAACCATGTTCCAATTTGAAGGGTGTTTTCGGCTCGCAAATTTTTCTCAAACCCATACGCAATAGACAAAATATATGACTTAACATTTTTATATGCAAGCATATTCTTTTTTATATACAAGCATATTCTCAAATATGACAAGCTGCAATACATGCACAATATTAAACAGGGACATGACGTCAACACCTTTGTAGATAACAGTGGGCTAGCACAATGTTGCATTTTTACAGTGACAAGGCCTTAAAAAAACTAAAATAACCAACATTTTTTGCCAATTCAAGATACACTAAAAAAAAAAATCAAATCCCATAATATTCACCTCTGCCAATTCGATAATAGGGAGGTTGATTTGGTAGATCGAACTATTGGTCAGTATTGCAACCTGTGACAGTTATTGTGTCCTTATAGTATTTAAAATGAACACCAAAGGATGATAATATAATTTTGCGTAAATATTGGTTTGATGCGTTTTAATGGGAGATGTCCTCCAGCTTTTCGCTTATTAATTCCAATATTTTTGAACCTGTGTGGTGAGTTGTCACTAGTAAAAGAATAATTTAATGTGCATTGGGAAGGGCGAGAAGGTGGCGAGGATGGATGGGAGCAAAAAATGCTTTGAAATATTTGTGAATCCAGGAGTCCGTGAACCCGCGAATCTATGACAAAAGGAGGTGAAGAACTGACTAAGTATGGAAAGGCGAGGATGTCAAATGGACTCATCGTAGGTAGAGTGAATCTTGCGAGTTCGAAGAGTCTAGGGTCGAATTGTAGATCACGAAAGTTTTGGGTGCAAGATGTATATCACAAAACACAAGGCATGAGAGTTCGATAGCGCCAACCTGGGAACCCACGCTCATAAAATTGGCTAAGTATGGAAAGGAACGGCGGTCGGTCGGACTCTTCATGTGAGAATATAGATGGAGATGAGGATCTGTCAGTCTGCCAACCCAGGAAACCGCGATCATAGAAATGCGACTAAGTATAGAACTAGAAACAGACAATAGAGGGGAAGAAGAAAAGGAAAAAACGAGTAAGTATAGAAGAGGGAAAAGAAAGGGAGAAAAGAACTTTATCCCTCACACAACAACACTTAGTTTAATAATTATCAAGCGATAGAAACATATTAACTATGAGAAAAACATTCTCATCTTTGAAATATACTTGGAGCTTGACAAAATCTGGTTCAAGTTTAAAGAGATTTTGTTTATATTTATTTCAATATTATTCATACTATTTTATTTTAATAGTATTTTTGTGGCCCAAATATAAACCATGTTTCAATTTGAAAGGTGTTTTCGGCTCGCAAATTTTGCTCAAACCCATAAGCAATAGACAAAATATATGACTTAACATTTTGTATATGCAAGCATATTCTCAAATATGACAAGCTTTAATATATACACAATATTATATGGGGACATGACGTCAACACCTTTGTAGATAACAGTGGGCTAACGTNATAATGCATTAAAAAAAAAAAAAAAAAACCAACAATTTTTCCCAATTCAAGATCCACACAAAAAAAAATTCAGATCCCTTAATATTCACCTCTGCCAATTCGATAATAGGAGGTTGATTTGGTATATCGAACTATCAATCAGTTCAGGCAACTGGGGGGCACCTAGGGTTCCTGTGAGAAAATTGAATTCTTTGATGAAGATTTGTTTGTATTGCAACTTGTCACAGTAATTGTGTTTTTGATACATTGTTTAATGTGTTGAAACATTATTTTAAGTATTAAACTTCTTGCATCGGATTATTCATTGAATGGTTTGTTGTTTCCCTATGTTTTTTAGCTTTGTTATGTCACTTGTCTGGCATTGGTGTAACAGTAGGCAAGGAGAACCCTCATCCATATCATCTTGCCAATCTCGCCATGCTCTTGTCTTCGCGAACCAACCCTCTAGTTGATCAACAAATTGAAAAGAATAAGCATTCCAAACTTGTGGTGGCCTAGATCTACCCTTTAGCAGCCAAGGGTAGACTTTAGGACCAACAACAACTATGAAGTTATTTACACATCTCTACAGGTAGTTCAATCAAGGAATGGAGAAAGTGAGTCATACCTATAGTTTCGAGGATGTGTTTGCGTAAGAGAAGCATTGAAAAGCTAAAGAGAAATCAAAGGAGGTTTGTTGAAATAAAGTTATTGTACTGTCAATTTGAGCGTAACTATAACAATGTCGAACTTGAAATTTGTTTTTGTGTGATTGATAGCATATTTCCATTTGACTTCAGTTGGCATATATCTTTTTTTTTTCAAAATATTTCTGAAAAAAAAATCTGGTAATTTCATTAATCAAACAAAACTAGTTAAATGAAGTACATATTACATTTTCTCCACATAGCCTGCATTAAAAGGCAAGGCAGGTCCTGTATATTCTTTAAGATCATAGTAAAAGCGCCAAGATTTTGAATCTATTATCCAGTCATAGTCCAAAAACCAGGTCCATGAGAACCTTGAACTACAACACCAAAGCACATGATCAAAAGTTTGGCAAACACAACACAAGCAAAAATTAGCAAGGAATGGACATTGTATCCCTTCTATAACCAAACTCTCAAATGGGCACCAACAAATTCGTTGATTTCTATATTAGTACGAACCAAGATTACTATGAACATTTTCTTCTAATATTACTATGAACCAATATCACGTTGACTTGACAATGTTCCAACATTACTAATTCTGGACAAAATTGTCAGTGTTTAACTTAATGGACTTTGAACAATGCAAAATTTGCAATATTATTGAAAATGTCGAATGGCTCTGTTCAGAAGAGCAAGCCATTTTGACATCTCAAACGATGGACCTGATTTATTCACAATTGGGTACTTTGTATGAGGTTGTTCCTCATGCTTTTCATTCCTGGACTCAACGATCTTATGCGTGTCTAGTTCACTTTGCCATGGTAGTGCAAAAATTTATTCATATCTTGATTGGGTAACATGGATAGAAACAGATCACATTGTTTTGTTACTTCTCAACGCATGATATGTAATTTATTTTTTTTGGTTCAATCGATATGCAGTATGGCATTGTCCTCATTTAAGGTAAATTTGATATGGACGTGGAAGTCACATAGAATGTAGACATTTTTTGCCTTTTTCTGCAGGTATATTTCATATGGAAATTCTGTCAACCCAAGAAGCACATTTTGCAATACAGGTTGTCTAACTATACAGTGTACAATTGTGTTGTTGAGGGTTCGGATGACAGCGTTAACGCAATGACTATATATGTAAGGGAATTTTGCACCACATCATAGACAATCAATTGTGCCATCATTTATGAACGCAGAGGCAGAAGCAGGAGAATTGCAATTGACACATACAAGCTCGAAGGGGGTCGAGTAGGCATTTGTTGCAACCAGAACACCCTCAACCTGCACACATGAACATAGTAATCAATATATTGAACAATATAATATATATGTGTACAACAAAAAAGCTGCACAAAGCTGCTGAAGGTTTCTTTTTTGTGTAAATCGTTCCTGGAGGTGTATATGTATACGTACAATAGTTGTGGAGTTAGTTAGTTTCTTGAGATCATGTACTATGTTTGTTCACAATTTTGTTACAAATGTTGCTTGGGTTGTGCGAAAGATCATTGATTTAACATCTCTTTTATTTGTTATATTTTTTAACAACATAATTGGAAATTGCCCTTTATGCAATTGTTGTTCCATTGAGAAAAATAAATCTGCATAGGTGTCGAACAATTGTAGTTGCACCATGGAACAGTTTAATAGTTATCTAAGATGTCTAAGATATATGAGCATGTCAAAGCAAAGGACCTTTAAAAGGGGGGGCGGGGGGCGGGGCGGCGGGTATGGAAAACAATACCATTGCCCTGTCGGTGTCTGAATTTCCATCTTTTATATGGAGAATATGTTGTGAGCAACCTTTTCTTGCAAATGTGACAGTTGCACCAATGGTTCCAATTGGGTAAATGTCGTTGTTCTCTGCAAATTGACTAATTGTTGTGTTCGGTACGAAACGATATTCTGAGCAAACCGTGGGAACTTTTTTGACAACACTTGTTTCATTGAGCAATATAATTCGATCACAATCACCATGTTCGTACACTGTTTTCGGTAATATATTGATATTTGTAATGGATATCCCATTACCTGGCAAGATATTCTATGCATGTTTCTGGACAATTTGTGTAGGGATAGTCAGTGTAACTGTCATCATCGCTTCATTGTCTATCATGTTTGCATGCATAATGCATCTACTTTTGTTTGCCTTGTCTAAGTAGGTGTTATACACGACCATTATGTCTCCAATGAACAGTTGTCTAGTTTAGCGGTTGTTCAAACCTTCTATTGATAGTATATTGGGTGGTATAAGTTTAGACCTGGTGACATTTTTTTTAAACAGGAAAAGTAATGTGAATGTCAGTCTGTATATATATATATATATATCAATGTACAAGTAGATGCACAATTTGGATAAAGTATGCAGGTTAGATTTTTGTAACCATACCTCTTAGTCTCTGGACCTTGCACTATGTTGGGTGTTTCACTTGTATTGTTGATAGTTCTTGTGAACTAAAAAACATGTGGTGTAAATGACATAAGCATATTTACCATGGCATACTAGAATAAATAACTGAGGATATTTGTTTCCTAAACATAGTAAGAGAATAATCTATGAATCTTTACCTTTGGTCGTGTTGTTGTGTTGATGTTTTCGATGATTGACTAGTCATTCCCATGTCACTTGTCCAACTTTTTCTAATACAAACATGTGTACATCGAACATGACAACAATTAAATATGCATATGCATTGTATATTGTTCATAATTGATATGGATGTACATTAAGCACATGCATTGTGTTTGATTTAGTATTATTGTTGGTATACCTTTTGGAAGATTGTACTTCAGCTTCCTCAGCTGTGGTACATAAGACTTCAGCCTCTTGTTCAACTAGTCTGTTTTTTTTCAATGTAGCAATGCAAAGAATACAATGCACATGAAGCCAAGTTGCTATGTAGGAACACATGTAAAAAAGATTGAATACAATTTTATTTATTTCAATGTAGCAACACTGAAAATACAAGTGACATGGAGATAAGGTAATATATAGGAAGATATGTAGTATCTACATATAAAAAAAAAAGAGTTGCAAATCAGTAGAATAAATATACACAGAATAAATGAAATACAAAGCAATAAAATATGGAATGCGGGTAGAAGCATGCACCTTTGTATGTATTCTTCTACATTTTTGGTTAAGAGTTCTTTGTCTTGTCTAGTTATTATGTTTGTTTCAATGAAGAAAAGTACAAAATACAATGAACATGAATGTAAGTTGGTATGTAAGGAAAAACAAGGAATATTTACATATAGTAAACTAGAATCAAAGGAATAGAGTAACAGATAGTGTTAGAAGCATGTACCTTTGTTTTTCCTTATCCATGTCTGTGTCTATGTAGAATTCTTTATGTCCAAAATCTATTACAACCCAAAAAAAAACTAAGAAGTTGGATGATTCTAGCTGAATAATTTGGTTTTGTGCAACAAGCTAGCCAGATATGCTCTGAGACATAGAAATATGATTTTGTAATATGCTTGATGTATATTTCATAATCCAAGTACAAGACAAATTGTATCATGATCAGACCAGTATGTGTTTAAGATAAAGAGGTTGTATTGTGAAATGGGCACATTTGACCATACATGGTCAATAAGTGTGTTTTGTACATGGTTTATCTTATCCAAAAGAAGGCGGAGACTGTAATTGCACATGTAGTTTTCTAATTCTTTTGTTCTTGCATTATTTTGTAGCATGTCAATATTGAAGTCTCCTAGAATGATAATGGTTTTGTTTAGATGTAAATGATGTAATGCATTTGAAACAACATTCAGTATGTTGGGAAATGTTGCATGCGGAGTGGCATATAGATTCAATATTGCAATTTCTGATTCATGGAAGATTACTCTTGCCATCACGATCTCAACATTGTTTTCTTCGAAATGCATATGCTCCAAAATTGTTACATGTTTTTTCATTAATATCATCACTCCATGTGTAAAGTAGCTTGTGTAATGTAGCTTGATATGCAATTGCGATTTGGAAATTGTTTGTTTTTCATGCATAATGTCATGTATGTTTCCTACAAGCACACAATATCGGATTGTATTGTGTCAATCATTGAGAATATCATCCATATGTGCATGTAGGTTGCGTGTGTTAAGTGACAAAATTGATACAGATGGGTTTGTTTGTATGGATTGGTAATCATATTGTAAATGTCATTTTGCGGTAGTCCTAAGGCGTTGCATCTCAATATCAACTTTAAGTTTGACTTTGAAGTTATCTTTTGTAAGAGCTCTTAGCAAATACAAGGAGTCTATGCTTCTGACACGAAACAACGATGTGTACACAAGTCCATGTATTCGAATTCCAGCAGGGTCAAACGCAACTCAAGTGTTATCCCTTGTGATCTGTGAATTGTACATGCACATTCAAGTTTAATTAGAAAATGTTTTTGAATCTTCAGTTGACATGTCTTTGTTGATGTCGATACCAGTTTTGATATTCGTAAGATAGTTGTCCAATCGCGCGCAGTGTTTGAATTATATAGATAAGCTAACTTGTTTGCTTGTCGGTGGCCAATATGCGGGTCATGGAACTTAATCCAGAGGACATCAACTTTTTATGTTTTGGTATAAGCTTTGAGTATTCCATTTGCACCATTGACCAAGCCATCCTGTGAAGCATAGTTGCAGGCATATATTTCAACTAGCATGTCTAATTTTAGGACAAGTTGCAAAGGCAAAGTGGTTGTATGTTGATGACATGGTACATTGCCATGGTTGTCTTCTTCAAGGTCAATTGAATTGATGATGATATCATCGTCGGGCATGAGTGATAGCATGTACCTGTTATGCATTGCAACATCCCTATTCTTGTAGAACAGGTAAGGGAAAGTTGGGTCTATTGGTGCAGTTCGCATGCACCGTGAATTGATATATGTTAAGTCATCACATGTTTGGTTGTTTGTCCACATTTTGTTCAGAATTGCAATAAATGTTTCATTTGCATGGCGCATGGTAGTATGTAATTCAAAGCATTTTATATCATCTTTCCAAAAGTCATGTGTCATTGTTTGCATATTGATCATAGGTTGTTCAAATATCAGAGAATCTTGGATGGGTTGCGCCTAGTAAAGATCCCCACGGAATATCATGTCAATATCCCCAAAGTATTTGGTGTGCACATGTTTTATGTTTCTCAGTCGATTGTCAATGGAATATAAGAAGTGACTTCCAATCAAAGATGCCTCATCTATGAAGACAAGTTGTAGTTCGTCATAAATCTTAGACAAGGTATCTAACATTTCCTTGCTGAGTGGAAGAAAATGTGACTTGTTAAAAGGCTTTAAAAATGCAGAATGGATTGTTGTTCCACCTGCATTATATGCAATTTTTCTTGTATATGAAACTATTAGTCCCTTTGGTTTCATAGGATTAGTCGAATTGTTTGAATCATAGATTCGTATAAGCTTTTGGAATAGTGCTTTCGTTGTGAATGTCTTACTTGTTCGTGCCCCGCCTATAAGGAACAAGTGCATAGAAGTATGCATGTTTAAGCGTTTTTTAATTGCAATGTCCTTTAGGATTGCTTGTTGTTCTCGATTCAACAGTCGTCTGACTCTGTAGTATTCATTATTTTCAATAAGAAATGATGTTTTGTGACTTGAAAGCCAAGATTGATACGTTTTTCAATTGCGGTCGCTCGAGGACAAGGAAAATCTGCTTGCAAGTCGTAGGACTCACAAAGAGTTCTAGTTGTTTTATGGCTTGTTAATGTCTCATCAACATTGTCATGGTTTTCTAGTTCATGAACTGCACTTTCTAAATAACCCCATGTTGAATTGACATTGTATGTAAATCTAGATTCATTGGTTTGTACTATAGTCTCATAAGCAATATATGTAGTTTCTCATGTAGGGAAGTTATGTTTTAATGTGTTTTCATTTTGATCAAATGGAACATACAACAATAGTTTTTCTCTACAATAGTTTTCATAGTCAATGTGTTTATTGTACTTGACAAAGCGTATTACATTTGGTTTTTTTCTTTTTGATATGGGTGTACCATTTTTTTGTAATGCGATACGAACTATGCAAGGCAGATATGCTTAATAGGAGATGGATGCTTGAGGTAATAATCAATAATAGAGTGACATAACACGTCCTCTAAATTATCAAGCTCTTGTTCTAGCAAAGATGGTGGTTTAAGAACGAATGTTCGTTTGTCAGGTGGAGATGTGTTTATGAAGACACATTTCCTTGAACTACATTTCAGGGGTAGGGAAAGTGCAATGTGGACTACTTGTTGAGCAAACATTTGTTGAAAATTGAGTAATGTATTTCCAAGTGTATGTATCATTTTCATAGCATCAATATGACTTTTTTCATGTTCTCTGTGTATTCTTCTGAATGCACTCGTCATAGAATTGTCAACCTTTGTCATGTACGATGTACAATATGATGTTGCAGCATATGCATTGAGGACATATTGTGCATCTGTATTTGCATTCCACATAATTGACATATCCTTGGAAAAATTGGTGTTCCAAATATGTGAAAGTTTTCGTTTAAGGAAAATTGTTGGTTGTTTAAGTGTAGATTGTATCACTTGGATGTACTCATCTTCTATTAGATTTAGTTCTACAAAGAAGTCTTTGAAGCTCATTAAGTCATCAAAGTCTCGTCACTCTAAAAATGTGAACAAAGATTTAAATTTCTCAACGAGAACATTGTCCTCTAAACTAATTGGTTCTATGATTCTTGTTGTTCTCATTGGCGACACAGGGAAGTTGTATCTGCAATGTGAATTTTTTCTTTTTTTCCAGCTTCTTGTATGATAATGTCTATGAACTTTGGCAAGTTTTGGATCCAAATGATTTGTGTTTAATGTTATTTATTTGTCCAGAAACTACTCGATTTGTGAGTTGATGTCATTTCCATAGATCGGTACACCCTCTATCCATAATAGTGTGTGGTCATGCTCACTCCCTTTATTCTAGAACTCAGTCACAAAATAGTAGTCTGATACTTTTTCGAAGAACGTTTCATCATGGCATATCAATTGCCTCAAAGCATTTATTGTATGTCTATAGTAACGAGTACATGTCACTAGGTCTTTTATTATGAGGTAGTCAATGTCATCATTTTCCAATGTATCAATTTGTTTTTCTCTTTTCATGTTCCTATACAATGCAAACATCGTAGAAACCAACAGATCCCAGTGATTCTCTGCACTTGTAAATGTGATGAAAAAATTTGGGGGTCCCAATTGTCAAATCATTGCAAATATAGTTTTATTGTCTTGTTGCAAGTAGTCAGGAGAGATGTGGATGTTTTTGAAATCTATGTATCCAATATCAGATTTTAGGATTTTTTCTAGGTTTGTTTTGTACTTGACATCTCTAGCCAATAACTTTCTTCCTTGTAGCTGGCCTTTTCTTATTCACACCCACATGCAAGAGAGATCTTGCTCAGTTATTATGCGCATTGTTTTGAATGGAGAAGTCACCACTTGAATGTAGCAGTTCCCATCGAACTATTTTTTAGTAGTTGAATCATTTTGTGATGTCACTGGGACGTGGATCTCCATAGAAGAGTGTTGGGAAGTTCATTTCCTCGACAAATTTGTCCTTGAATATTCCAAGTGGATGTTTCCCTTCAGCAAGTGCAATTTCAACAATCTTGTCTTGCAAGTCATGAATGTGTTGTGAGTCAGTGAATCCATGTATCAATGTTTCAGTAGGTCTTTCATTCTCTGATTCATCGCTTGTATCAAATTCACTAGTACTGTCAAAAAAATTTGCAGAGTTGTCATTTCCTTGTTCAAGAACATTGTTCGAGTTATCATTTATACAAATTTTGTGTGCTTTGTATAGGGCCCTAGAACATAATTCTTTTAATGTTTTCATGACAATGTGCACATGCACTTTACCTGTCTAGTATGCATTCTTGTATTGCAAACGTATTTTGAGAGCTACAACAATTGTCATTGTCTCGCTAATGAATTGTGGCAGGGATTTTTGCACAACATCTAGTTGGACAAGGACATTAATAATTGATCATGTTAAGCACATTTGGTGTCGTTTATACCCCCGAGGTCTAATTTGTGCAAATGCAATTCGTAGAGACACGAGTCTCTCTTCAAGTTCTGTAAGTGTACTTACATCTGATAGTGGTGTGTTACATCTTATTTGGTCAGGTGTTGCAAAGTGTGGCAATTTTCCATTTTCAAGTGATCGTTTGCATGGAAGACAAATATTTCTACTGGAAAATGTTCTATGATTTAGTGTCAAGCCGAGGTATTCTTTTTGCAAGTTAGGGGTGAAAGACTTAGTGTTTTTTGTGAAATTCAATTCCTTGCAAATCCCACATGCAATGGAAAGAGTGTCTTTAATTTGTTTCATATCAATATGTTTTGCATCTCTCTTTCCTAGACAAGGATGCACAGTAATTGTTTGTTGGTTTTCAATGCTAGCAGTGCATGGTGTTGGCTCTAGGCTATGAGATGTGATTTTTCCCTCTTGGGCAGTATTATGACCATTGTGGGATATGTAGTTGCACATGTTTATCTCACGTATCTATTTTTTCAACGTGTGGTAGGTTAACTTATGGTTGCCACTTGAAACTAGTTTCACTTGTTGACAATCCATGTTGAAGGTGGAATCGACATTTTTTATGAGCATTGTCTCCTCACCATCTCGATGGAGTAAATGGTGATGTTCTTTTTCATTGGACATGTGATGTTTATGTTCAGCAGAAAGTGCGAAAATGCAATCGTGTTATGCATGCACAATTTTTTCAGGTTGTGATATGTGAGTTTGTGTTTCTTGGTCGAGCTCCCTTTCACCTCATCATGACCAGTTGTACAACTTAGAGGGTTAGAAGGAAGTGCACCAATGTGTTTATTTCTTTCATGTATGACCTTTTTCAAGTTGTGATAAGTCGATCTAAGTTTTTTGTTTAATCTTTGTATGACCTGATGACAATTGGCATGAGTTTCATCACGATTAGACAGTATGTGACGCTTATGCAGATTCGATGCAGGTTGGGTGGCATGGACAATGGATCTTGAACTGAAAGTATTTCTTATCAAAGGTTGATAATGGATGTGTGGCGTCTCTGTTTTTGACGATATGATGTCAATTGTTCGATCGTAGTTTGAATCAATACAGTAGGAATGGACAGTACCATCTAACAGGGTTGACCAGACCTGGATATTTACTCTGAATATGAAAGTTATCCATTGTAAACTGAATGTGCCACCCTCTATATTTCCTTTCTCATATGGCATTTCCATGTTTACAAGGTATTGTTGTCAACTTCCAATTATTAGCATACTTTCTATGAGATATGGTAAAAGGTGTTGATGCAAACAGTTAAACGCCTGTTGAATGCCACCTATAATTGCATTACAAAAGGATTGCACAGTGTAAAGACGCAGTGAGTGCACATCAAACTCTGTTGCTATCAAATAGCAAATTGCATTGAACAAACTATCTCCACAAGTAGATGTAATAGTTGTTGTATGTGCAATCCATGGGAGTGTATATGATGCATAATTCGTTTCCAATGAGATTGAAGGTCTTTGCAGGTGAGGAACAAGTAAATATCAGGTCCTCCAAGATTACATATCGATAATTTTGTATAGAGTAGTGGTTCATAATGATCACTCAGAGGATTGACATCATGGAACAAGATGCAATATGGATCCCTAGATGCATTTTTGTTGAATAGTAGATATCTTTTTTTTTCTTGTTAATGACCAAATTCCAATTGATATATTCAGCCATTTGGCCAGCCACTGTATACAAAATGTATCTCCCCAAAATCCCCTCTCATGTGCAGGCAGAGTTGCAGATGCAGACAACCGCATCTTTGAAAAATGCGTACTGACATCATGTATTCCATGCAATTGGCAAAGAAAATCAGATGCCAATTCGTATCGGTACAACTCTAATGCCTCAACATTGTCATTTTCTAAACAGGCCAAGAAATGATCTATCAATCCATTGCGCAGCTCGGTTGAGGAATAACAGAAATGCAATAGAACTAGAAATGCATCGAAGAGGCAATTTCCCACAGTATACAAGAATGCATCTAATCTGAAAAGCCCATTTTTATGCAATACCTGGTCAATGTTGTGATGTACAATGGAGTCTGTATCTATTTGATAGAAGTCAACATATATTACTTGCTCCATCTTTTAAGTTGTGATTTTCAAGATATTTCTTAGCTATGTTTAAATAATATGCAAATAGAATAAAAATAAATAAATAAAAACTATAAGTTCCGAACTACATACCAATTCCGCTATGTATCCTTCAACCTTCTTCGTTTCAAATTCAATGTTCGGTGGTTGCTATAACATATGACAAACAAAAAAAACTATAGTGAGCATTGAACCACATAGAAGAGATAATGCAAATTAAACACTATAAATTTGCTATGTACAAACACTGCATATTTAAGACACAATTTTTGAATTTATTTTAGGTGTGCATCTTATAAGTGTTTCAGCAGCCATTGTATATAGATTTACAATCATATTCATCATTTATTTTCATCCCCACTCTCCAGAAATCAACACTAAACAGATCTGAAATGACTTGTTGATGTCTCCCACTCAGAAAACTCACATAGATGGTTTGTGGGATAAACAAAAGCAAAAGAACTAGGCATTATGGACTTTTACCACAGGAACGGAACCAGCACATAGCACAACTTCTTAAGTTTTCAATTATCACAAGATGAAGAAGATATTCTAAGATGTTTCAATTATCTTACAAGATGAAGAAGATATTCTAAATCTGGGCACTGGAAACTCATTTTGAGACAAATCAGTGAATTGTCCATTCAAGTTACAAATAATCATTTCCACAAGATGAGGTCCAGATATGAAAACGGTGATGGAAGATGCTTTGGAAGACCCAAAGTCTAGCATAAAACCAACAGCTATATGTGGTTTTGCCTCAGAGAATAAAATATTGCCATGTCATAACCTGCAAAGAAGGGATGGCAAGGTCCTTGTACATGCTTGCTCTGCAATGAAAACTCTGACTTCTTTTGGCAAATCCCTTTGCATTGCCATTTTCCAAAGAGCTATGCTATGATGTCCAGGACATGAAAGTGGGCATATGTGATTGGAAGGGGACAGCCTGAAAAATGCACTGAATGTATGGTTTCAGGAACAGAAAGATGAGGAGAACATCTCATTTCCTTTTTTATATGTCACTATGGTTGTGACAGAGGTGGGTTATGCATTCAGCATTGACCTGCAAAGGTGAAAAGCTTTCTTGTTCAACATTTTTCGGGGATAGCAACACATTCTTGTTTATTTGATCTCAGTAGTCACATATAAGGATGTTCTATAAGAGAATTTCCACCCAGGTATTATTTCTAGTTTTTTTTTTACATTTATTTTGATTTTTAACATTTCCTAGTATTGAAAATTTACCTGCAAACTGCAAATAGTAAACAACAAACAACGAATAGGAATGAAACCATGGTACTCAAACTTACTCGTGAATGGGAAACGACAGAAGCGCAGTTACAATTGCGGGTGCAGAATCTCAACCTTGCAAACTGCAACAATAGGTCCAACTGCGGATGCAGGACACCAACCTTAGAAAGTTGAAGCAAACAAGGGTGCAGGATTCCAACCCCGCAAAGTGCAAGAACATGTCGAACTGCGGGTGCAGGACTTCAACCTTGCAAAGTTGAAGCAAACAAGAGCAAGCAACAAACAACAAACCAGTGAGTAAACACCAAGAGGTCCAACTGCAGCTACAGGACCTCAACTTTGCAAAGTTGAAGCAAACAACAATAAGCAGCATCCAACGAACCAACGAGCAAGTAGGAACCGGTGAACCAATGATGTTGGTAGAGAACAATATTGCCCAAATTCACTACAAACAAGATTGTATCCAAAAATCGGAGGAAAATTTATTGTGACATGCTTGTTAAGTAAACATTTAAGTCTGTCAGGACTGTTAAGTAAACATTTAAGGTTGCCAGGCCTGTTAAGTAAACATTTAAGGTTGTCAGGACTGTTTAAGGGCCTCGCGCTATGTAAACATTTAAAAAAGAGTGCAGTGTGTCAAGCTTGTTTACATACTTAATAATAAAAAATGCCTCTTTAAGTACTTAATAATAAAAATATAATAATAATAATAGTTTGAACAATACAGAGTATGCAAAAATTTATAGTTAAAGGACAAACTAATATGAAGTCAACGAATTATCGATCGTTATAGTCCATCTACACCTTCAGCAGGGAAAAATAATTAAAACTGAGTGGCGATGCTCAAAACTTTGGATATCTTTAAACATTTAAATAAAAATAATAAAAATTCAGAATCAAAACTTTGGATATGTTAACATTTAAAACATTGGGAATAGTAAAGCTGGCAATAAGACTTTGAATCTATTCTCCAATGAGATCATGACATATAACGGTTTTTTAATTATATAAAAAATAATGTTTTTAGTTCTCTAGTTCAAACAATAGAAATTATGCAAAAAATTATAGTCAAAGGACAAACTAATATGAAGTCAACGAATTATCCATCGATATAGTCTCTCTACGCCTTAGGCAGGGACTAATAAAGATATTATATATCAATAGTTCCATTCAAACCTAAATGCAAAGAAAATTGAGATTTGCACCAGTAGTACAAAATTTTGCAAATCTCATCTTCCACTCACCCTTTAACATAATGAGTTCACTCACAAGTATCCCATACTAAACACCTTGTTTTTTGGTTTTTTTTTGCAAATTGTTGTTTAAAATCCATTTCTAAATGTAGAAATGGATTCAGCATGCTGAAAAAACTTTGGGACACTTGGATTATACAGAAATAATCACTCAAATCTGCAGATCTAACAATTTCTTGTGGAATTTAGAAGAAATGTCCCCTAAAAATATCGTCGAAAAAGAATCATTTAGCAGAACATTTCGACTACGACAACCTTGCATTGTCTAACTCGCCGGAATCCAGCTACATAAATCTGCACTAAATCACTATTTTTTGTTGTTTAGAATGCAGAAATAGATTCGGCATGCTGAAAAAACCTTCAAGCTCTAAAAATATACAAAAATAATCACTCAAATCTGCAAATCTAACAATTTCTGATCAGATTTCAAGCAAATGTCCCCAAAACCTTGTGTGTGATGTACATAGCCGAACCGTGTTTACAAGTCATTAGATGCCAGTGAATCTCCCTCACTCCCTCACTGATACCAACATCTACCTACCTTCCTCATAAACTTATTCTATAAAATTAAAAACTTCCTCGTAAATATATTCTATAGCATTAAAAACTTATTTTTTTTGCAGAAATGATTCATTGTAAACGGGTGAAGTGCTGTGGAAAAAGGGTGGAGTGCAAGAAAACCCAGGGGCTTCAATTTAAACCCACAGGCTTCAATTTTGGTTATATTCGATCTTTCTGTCAATTTAGTTATGTCAAACATCGGATTCATACTCAGGATGGCCCATCGGTTCGGTTAAAAATACAGAAATTTCATATTCTATTCATTGGTAAAACATTTACTGCGTAGAACCAAAAAATAGGGGGACGTACATAGGCTGTCCAAAGAATTGATGCTCCATTCCTCTGATATCTAAAACCCAATGGAGAAGGAAGATGCAAGACCTGAACGCTGAAGCATTCATCTGACACAACATGAACAGAAAAATAATGATAACAATAGCAGGGACGATGAATACACGCACCCGCAGTGGGATGTATTAAGCCTTCCCTTCCATTCTGGCACGCGTAACTCCAATGCAAGCATCCACAAAATCGATGTCTATGAAATCGAAAGACAATATCTGCAACCGATAGGCGAGGCCTCTTTTGATACGATTCATCACAGGCTTTACACACATCAATAATAAATGCCTTAGGCAGTGAGGGTAAATCAAGTACAGAATGCGGGATCAAATTTGGACAGGTGGACAACAAAGAGATAGGGATTTGCAATAATGAGAATATCACATGGCTAGCAGTGTATTGAGAATGGTAGTTGCATAGAAGAAAACGGCTCCCAAAAGTTTTAAAGGATGGAGGTTTTTGAAGGATGATAAAGAAAGTTTTAAAGGTGATGATGAAGGAGATTTTTGAAGGATGATAAAGATAGTTGTTTCAAAAAAGTTGTTTTTGGAAAACTTGATGAAGGAGGTTTTTGAAGGATGATAAAGATGGTTGTTTCAAAAAAGTTGTTTTGGAAAACTATCAATTAGTTGATAGAGATTAAACAAAGTTATTTCTAAAATATGTCTTCCTAAGCTCCACATACTCTTTTGATTCTCACAATTCCCATAATTTTAGACCTAATTAGGTGGATGTTTCCATTCTTAGAGTCATGTGTCCTAGCCCTTTAGTAGTTTTAATATGGTAAAGTCTTATCTTTGGAAAGTTCAATTTACAGTTTTGTATGATTTTTGTCACACAGGATAGTAGTTTTAATATGGTAAAGTCTCATCTTTGAAAAGTTCAATTTAGAGCTTTGTATTCTTTAAGTGTTATGCAGAGATTTTTGTCACATTGGAAGAGTAGTACATTTGGAGACTACTATTTTTACTATCCTTCTATTTTCTGCCTTGAATCTTTCATTGCTTTCAATTTTTTTTTTTTTTTTTTCTTGAAAACCTTTTTTTCTTGAAAAACTGTAATTGAAAACAAGCACCTATTACTTGTGATAATTGGATTCATCATTATAGTCAAGTTTTTTTGGGGAGCAAAGACTTTTTGGTTATTGCCTTGAATCTTTTATTAGTCAAGTTTTTTGGGGGAGCAAAGACTTTTTGGTTATTGCCTTGAATCTTTTATTAGTCAAGTTTTTTTGGGGAGCAAAGACTTTTTGGTTATTGCCTTGAATCTTTTATTAGTCAAGTTTTTTTGGGGAGCAAAGACTTTTTGGTTATTGCCTTGAATCTTTTATTGCTTCCACTTCTTTTTTTTTTTTTCTTGAAAACCTTTTTTTCTTAAAAAATTGTAATTGAAAACAAGCACCTATTACTTGTGATCATGTCTTGTGAAGGACTTGTACATCTTGGCTTTTCCAAGATCTTCTAGAGTTCTCTTATTTTTCTAGACATGTCAAGGGCATTGTTCCAAACAATTTATGAGTTACTATCTATTATCTCTTTTGTACAAATTTATGTTTTCCAAATTCTTATTTGCTTTTAATTTTTTTTTATCTCGATAGGGTTTACCCAATAACATTTGGGTTTTAGCATTTTTTCTTCCTTTATATTTTGATTCCATAAAGATATTGATCTAATTTCTTTAGGCTATTAACTTACTTAAAAAAGAAAAAATTTATTTATTTACCTTAATTTTCATGCATTCTACACATTGTAGGAAATTACACTAAGCATATTTAATTAGCTTTAAGTCATTTTTAGCTTCTTGTTTTCTCATTTTTTTTTAAAAAAGAAAGAAAAAAAATTACATTTTTCTCTATTTGTGTGCACTAAGAGACATTAAAAATATTAAAATACATGAAAAAAAACAATGTTTGAATTTCAATTATATGGAGAAGAAGTTCAAACAGTGTGTTGTTCCTACTATTTTTCTACATTAAACTAGGCATTTAACTTTATATTTTGCATTGGGTTGCATGCCCAACATAAATACAAAAATTCTACATTGATTTTAAGCATTTACAACACTAAAACAGTCAAACATATCATGCTCTCACTTTGTACTTTAATTGGCAAGATTTCAGCATATACTTGTATTGGAAATCGTTCCCACACTTCACATTAATTTTACTATACCATTTTTGTACATAATTTCAACATCTAGAACAGATTCCACTCCTTGTTTATATTATTTAATTGGAGACTTATGTTAGGAAAACAAGCATTTATTTTTTCCCCAGATGGGGTGACAGTGGGAACCACGTGTCTAGAAGAGTAGTCAGGAGAGAGCCATCGTCGCGTCAATCACGTGACGGACGTGTGCCTCCCCCTCCTACCACCTTAATGCTATTAATTCGACATTGCATGAGACAGGGCTCCATTAACCTTAGTGCACCCTACTTTGGCTTTCCGTCCCTTCGATGGACGAGCGCCATTGTTATGCTTTTACTTTGCGCGTGTGGTGGTTTAATGGAAGGAACCAGCTCCTCGATCACTATGAATTGCACCAGTTGTTTTGGACGCCTCATTCTCATGTGGTTGATTTCTCCAGAGCTCGGCCTCCCGCTCAACGACTCCTTCGCCTGCTCTCGTTCTTTCCTAGTCATCTTAGCCCTCACTGTGTCTCAGAGATGCCGAGACAGAGAGGGAATTCCAAACGACGCTCGAAATGGCAGCCCAGTCAGTCGTGTTTGGCCCTCTGCCCTTCGCCTGCACCCTCCGACAGCTCCTCCTCCTCGTCACCCACCTCGTCCTCCTCCCTGGCACAATCAATCCATAATCCTGGTGACCTCCCGTCCCTTTCGTCGTCATTTTCTTACAGGCTGGAGTGGCTTGATTTCTCAGGGACCTCTCTAGGATTCAACCTAGGCCCCCTGGGAAATCTGGCCTCTGCTTTGCTTTCAGTACCAATGGCACCTCCCAACTCGTCGGCCCGTTCGCCCTCCCAGTCACCTCATGCCTTGCTACTCGGTGCTCATTCTTAAGGTGATGGCCATGAAGCAAGCCAAGGTTCACTTCAAAGGCCTTACTCTTGTGTCGACTCTAGCACCGACCCAGAATTTGATTTGAAAACAAGCCTTGCACTACTGCAAGGCCTGGTCTTTGAGCTATATCGGGACTTGGATAATTTACGATTTCACTTGGAGATTATGGATGGGAAATCTTTACAATTCCTGCAATTGCTCTCAGCATTGCAGGGTGCCCACCACCCCCAGCAGAAGAAGTTTACGTAGCAGAGGCTGAGCCACCAGTATTGGCACCAGCTCCCCCTCTCGGGACTTTGGAGAACGTTTCACTAGTCAGGGAGGAGAACGCGCCACCAGTCAGGTCAGAGGACGCAATGCAGGTGGATGGGACACCAGTTGAGAAGGAGCCAGCGCCTCTCGGGGACCCGACACTCAACGCCACCTCCATGGACGTGTGGTCGCATTATAGCCCCACCACTTGATAGGTGTCTCTTCCTTTTTGCTAAGTTGGAGGGTCGTATCACTATTGTTTTTCCTTATGGGCGCTATGATGATAATNGTTTCACTAGTCAGGGAGGAGAACGCGCCACCAGTCAGGTCAGAGAACGCAATGCAGGTGGATGGGACACCAGTTGAGAAGGAGCCAGCGCCTCTCGGGGACCCGACACTCGACGCCACCTCCATGGACGTGTGGTCGCATTATAGCCCCACCACTTGATAGGTGTCTCTTCCTTTTTGCTAAGTTGGAGGGTCGTATCACTATTGTTTTTCCTTATGGGCGCTATGATGATAATATGTGTTATTTGTTGTCTGTGTCAACTACTATCAAGTTGGCCACCCTTAAGGGCCTGAATTTGCCTATTCTATATGTCAGTATAAAGGTCTAGTGGTAATTTTTTGTTGTCAAGACTTGCAAAAAATTTTCTATGACTGACAGTTTAAGACTTAAACTTTGAACTTGTTCGAATGGCTAGGTCAGTTTCCCCTTGGGGCAGCTCAGTGTTTACAACCTGAAACAAAGGGACAATTTTGTAATCCTTGATTTTAGCAGGTTTCTTATACAATCTTATTTACAAAAAAAAAAAAAACATTTATTTTTTATTTTAAGGGTTATTGATTAGTGGTTGACCTATAGTGGACTCCATAAATCATTTATGGATACCTCCCTAAAGTTAACAAGCACTAACTTCAATGTAAGAGGAGGTAAGCAAGTTCATAATACTTAGTTCATATAGTTATCTGGATTCCATTCAATTTTTAGAGGGCATGAATTTCTAAGTGATGACACATTATTGTATTAGGATTAGATTCTTTTCAATTTTATTGCATTAGGATTGGATTCTTTGGAAAAAGGCACCACTGACCCACATATATCACTTATGGGTCACTTATGAGTCTTAGGACCACTATTATGTCATTGTGAAATGAATTCAGCATGCCCTCACAAAGACATTTAAAATTACTATCCCAAATATTTGTTTTTTAAAACATAATAATGTATGATATATTCTTGTTAATGCAGATGCTCTCTTGCCCTAACTCTATGCATCACTATTATATTCATACAATATTTCCTTTCATACAAATATTCCTTTAATTTGCCTTTTTCGGATAGAACAAATTTAAATTAAGTTAAATATTTTTAGAATATGGTGTCTATATATTTTTGTATTCATTTATGAGCACATGATCGTGACAACCTTGTCACATCTTCATTGTTATCATTGATAAGTAATGTTCTTCAAAATTGGTAGTAACAAGATTAAAAATTTGGGCACTAGTACACACAAGATAAAGTTTGTCTAATGTTATAAAAGTAATATGAAGTTTATAAGGAATATTGATTATTTAAAAAAAAATAAAGTTACTAACTTAATGAGAACTGTGACCTCAAAACAAAAATTATAGCCCAAAAATATGATATTTTTGGGTAAAAAATTCATCAAAATCAACCCCCAAATCAAAAAGTGGTGCTACCGGTAGCACTCTTTTTTTAGGAGGTGGTTTAAATTACAACTTGTTTGAAATCCCAGCCTTAACATTGCGACATAATGTGAACATAACCCTATAATTGACCCTCAAATTGAAAAGTGATGCTACCAATAGCACCACTTTTTTTTTGGAGTTAAAACTATGACCTAATTGAAACGTGGTGTTGACCACTAGCATCACCACAATTACAACACTGAAAATCGACTCATAAATCTCAAAGTTTTATTTCTTTTGTATCTTGCAAAATTGACAACTGGGCGGGCTCGTAATCGTGTGACACAGGTTCGGTTTCGACCATTGCCACTATAACCTCTAGGGATACTCATCTGGTTCAACGTGCGGTACACACGGCTCTGTAAGATTCGAACCAAATGACGTCACAAGGAGTGCCTTCAAAGTGCACTCTATCGTCAATTGATCTACACCTCTCGGAAAAATATAAAACTTTAATTACTTGATAATTTATTTATTATTATTTTTTTTTCAGTGATTTACACTGAGAAAATAATTAAATTGGAAAAGAAAAACACCCCTAAACAAATTCTTTTTTAAATAAATAAATATATATAGAGAGAGAAAAAATTATTGAAAATCTTTTAGAAATAAAGAAAAAAAAAAACTGTTGAAAAAAAAATGGAATTCACTAATTTTTAATAAAAAAAATGAAATAAAAATGAGTAAATGTGATTTAAAAAAAAAAAAACTGTTTAAATTCTAAATTTAAAACTTAAAAAATGGGAAGAAAAAAAATGCGAAAACACAATCTAAATTTATAAATTATAAAAAATATTACATTACATAACGATAAAACTAAAACATAGGAGTTTTAAAAAAAATTAAAATATAAAAATTAAATAGAAACATTTTTAAAAAATTAAAATAAAAGACTAGAGCATAATAAAAATTTAAAAT
>SNQJ01S0001719.1:56163-101291 GCA_010110895.2 Picea sitchensis
GTAAATCATTAAAAAAAAATGTCAATTAATACATAAATTATCAAATAATAAGACTTTTAGATTTAGAAGTTGATTTTCTGTGATTTGAGGTGGTGTTAGGGTTAGGGTTTCAATTAAGTCATATTTTTAACTCCAAAAAATTTAGCGGTGCTATCAGTAACATCCATTTTCGATTCGAGGGTCAATTTCAAAGTTCTTGAACAATATCAAGGTTGTGATTTCAAACAAGTTGCAATTTTAACCATTTTTAAAAAGAGAATGGTACCAATAGTACCACTTTTTGAAACATGGATAAAAATGCAACCTTTAAAAACACGAGAACTCTGGAGAGTTCTTGTTTAGTTGGTAACTTTGTTAAAAGTGTATTGTGAAAGAAATCAAAACTTTTGTCCCAACAATATCCAGCATGAAGTGTCCGGCACGAAATAATTATTTCATAAGCTAAATTAAATTCACCCACTACTAAAAATAAACCCTAACCAAATAAAACCATAAACCTTATTCTAAATTGACTTTCGAAGGAAAAAGAGTGTAAAAGCATTCCAAGAGAGCTCAAGACCGTGACCTAATAAATTGACTTAATCCTTTAAAAATTAAAAAAAACAAATTGCTTTTTAGATCAATTCAATGTTTTTATAAAAAAAAAATTGAAGAGGAATGGTTATGCAATATCTTTTATTCAATCATCATAACTCTAAAAACCCATTGCAAAAAAAAAAGTTTAGCTTAATTTAGCAATATAAACTTCATTGTTATGTAAACCATTTCCAAATATGAAGAATCATATTTAAATCTCACATTTTTATGCACAATTTTTTTACTATGAAAGGTTAAAAAAAATATTTGATCTAATATAAACATTCATAAACAAATATGACACAATAAATTATAAAAACAAATATCATGCAATAAATTATAAAAACACAAAATAACAAGTGCTTTAAGAAAGCACAACTATGAAATAACTACTTATAAGGATCCCTTCATCCATAAATTGAACCTAAAATTAACTCCTTACCACAAATCCTTGGAACAATCTACCATTCTTGTATGCAATAACATCAACCAACAAAATAATTTATAAAAACAAATATCACATAATAAATTATAAAAACACAAAGTAGCAAGTGCTTTAAGAAAGCACAACTATAAAATAACTACTTATATGTTATCCTTGGTGCAATAACATCAACCAACAAAATAATTTATAAAAACAAATATCACATAATAAATTATAAAAACACAAAGTAGCAAGTGCTTTAAGAAAGCACAACTATAAAATAACTACTTATATGTTATCCTTGGAGCAATCTACAATCCTTGTATCCAATAACATCAACCAACAAAATAATTTATAAAAACAAATATAACAAACACAAAGTAACAAGTGCTTTAAGAAAGCACAACTATAAAATAACTACTTATAAGGATCCTTTCATCGATAAATTGAACCTAAAATTAACTCTTTATCACAAATCCTTGGAGTAAATCCTTGGAGCAATCTATAAGAACAATTCTTGTATGCAACAAGTGTTGCAAGGCAGCGTAGTCCCTGCCAGGTTGGAATGGAAATAAATGCATTGCTACAGCGGGATCGAACAGAGACACGTGGGAAGCAGCTTGAAGTACAGGTGGTATCCATGCAGAGGATGACTTGAGGTAGTATGTCACAAGCCAGCCACAAGACATTGGGCTAGTAGATGACCCCCAAGGTTAATAAGCGAACGATGAAGTTTTTTCTTAGAGTGTGTATAGTTCAAACATGGGACTTAGAAAATTTTTGTCTCAATGACTTGCAGTAAAGGTTCCTGGAAAAAAGGACCAAGAAGCACACAATTTCCCGACATCCAACATAGTTGAAGAAAAAAAAAATTAGCATTCTCAAACTAGTTTTCTTTGAAATTTATCAAAAATTAATAATGTTTTGCAATAAAGGTTCCTGGAAAAAAGGACCAGGAATCACACACATTAAACATTCAAATATAATAAACACAATTTCCTGACATCTAGCATAGTTGAAGGAAAAAAAAATTAGCATTCCCGAATTAATTTTCTTTGAAATTTATCAAAAATTAATAACGTTTGTTACATATTTCTGGAATCTGTTCCATATTTCTGGAAATTTAAATACGTTTGTCATATACACTGGGATTGGAGCTCCCGCAGACCATAAAAGAAATAAGTACAAGAAATAGGATTGTAGAAAGAAGAAGTGTGCAACGATAGAGAGGAAGACCTGAAAAGAAGAAATTGAAAGTTATGAGTCTTTGGTTAGAGATTTCTATTTAAAGAGGTAAAATAACTAGATTGATAAAGAAAACAAGATGTGATCAGTATAGACTTACTATGAAGCCGATGAGTTTTTGTTTTTGTCATCGATGGCCACTGGAATCGTGCCAACCGGTTGTTTCCCTTCGTCGATGAGCTTGTCCATTCTCCATTGGAACCATTCTTCAATGTAGCTTCTCATGGGGGGCACGTTGATTTCATCCTAGATTTCTATCTCGAAAAGATCGTTTTCTAATTTCCTTAGATCCACAAAAATACTATGCAGGGCTTGTTCAATTTCTTCATTGTGTGTCGAATAGTCCACTAGTCAGTTCTCGACCTCACCTTCACCATATTCAAGGATGTCGTAAAACTTTTCTAAAGACAACCCCTTTAAAATATCAAGTTGTTCATTGAAGGCTTGTTTGGTCAAGGACAAGGATTTGAGAATTAAGTTTGGGTCTTGAACCTCGTTGGTACTTCCGGCTAAGTCTATTTGGGTCTTGAACCTCGTTGGTACTTCCGGCTAAGTCTATTTGGGTCAAGTTTCTGAATAATTCTTCTTTCTCTGATATGGCTTGTTCACGTGATTCGACAATGAGTTGCAAGTTCTTAACTTTCTTTTGCCAGCATGATTTTAATTGTTTGATCTGCTTTGGGGAGGGGAGATCCTCTTGTCTTCTTTTCAGATCTGAGTTGTTGATGGCATGGTTGGAAAAAGGGGTCACCATCTGTTCATAGAAATGTTCTTCATTTTTTTAAATTCGTCTGCAATTGTTCGTGCAAATCATTTGCCCTCTTTCGAAAGGAAGTTATATTTTGTGATGTTTCCCAGGATTCAGTAATTAGTTGCATTCTTTTCTTGATGATCTTCTCTACAAAGGCTCTACAGGATGTGAAGAGGCTGGAGGATCCTTTTAACTTGGTTGCAGGGGTAGCAGGGACGGTTTTTGCTAAAAGACTGGAAAACATTGGGGTAGCAATGAAAGCCTCCTTCAATTCCTTGATTCGATAGTTCAGTCTGGCATTCTCCGCTTCAATTCCTCCAATGGAATCATCAAGAGCATCACCCATTACGCGGTGAAATCGGGAGATTTGGGACGGCTGCATTTTCCTAAAGTTAATCTTTGTACGAGATTTGTCTTTCTTATTTGTTACATCTATTTTTTCAATGATTAAATTTTTAGATTGGTTGTCAAAAACAGCGCTCTGGAATACAAAGGATTCATCTTCGCCAAAAATGTTGGTCTCAGCTATTTCCATTGTGGAACTATGGTGCATCGCGTCCGCGTGCGGGTCAACTTTATGCAACATGGCATCCACAAAAGTTTCAAGTTGCATGTGCTCACTTTCAATTTTGAGTTCTTCTGCCTGCCCTACAATGTTTTCCTCTTCTTTGTTAGGAGAAGCTTGTGAGAACTATCAATTTTTCGGCGAGGAGGGTTCTTATCTCCTCCTCCGTTTGAAGATTTTCGGGTTGCTTTCTTACTGGGGTGGGTCATTGAAGCGATGCTTTGTGATGTCATGTTCTTGGGAGTGTTGGTCGGGCACTAGACACTCTTCTCACCGGATCATTTTCCCTGTTGTCAGTACAATTCAGTTGCGCTTTGCAATATCTCTACGTCGCAATCGTGAAAAGCAAGAGTGTTGTCATCAATGTCTTTGTCTTCGGTCAGGCATCTATGGATAAAAGAGTTGCTAAAGCCTACTGATAGTAAATGTTCTCGAAAAATCTCATTAGGGTCGAACCCTTTTAGCCTTTTAGCATATTTTAGGTTCAAGTTCTTGAAATGGCCTGCGAATTCGTCACTCTTGTTAACGTTTCTACACACGAAGTCCCCGACTTTCCAAGGCAGAGGAATGAACTATTTTTTTTCTCTTGTCACGGAAAAAATGCAACCAGTGGTTGTATTGCCTTGCTATTTCTGTAACAAACATCTTGTTCGTGATGTGGCATGGAAGGAAAGCAGGATTTTCCTTGGAGCCAAAGATCATTATTACACTGTAATTTTCCTTTTGTTCAAGTGTCCCCTTCCTGTCCAAAAACTTGGTGGTCTGGCCAGACATCCGGGAAGCCTCCTTTCCTAACAATAAATCTTTGAAAACTGAGACAAAGCCATTCAAAACCTCATAAAAACAATGGGAGGCCTTGTACCAAAATGTTACTGGGTCGAATTCATATTTTATTTTCTTGGACAGAGACAGTTTTGGAAACGGACAGCAATGCACTATTGCGAAAATCAAGTAGCATGACATATAAAATTTATTCGATTCTTTGAATCGTGATAGTTGGGAACAAATTTCAATAGAAATTAGCTTTCCCCAATCGAAAATGAATTTTTCATTGAGTGTGAAGTACAAAATATAAATAACTATATGGGAAATGCTTGTCGTGGATTCCTGTCCCGTTATTCTTGTAAACAGCCAAGCAATTTCCCGGAATGGATTTCTAAAGGAACTGACCTGCAACTTTGTGATATCTTCAGGAATTGTTGTCGGGTCTTCGAGGAACTCGGGTAACAGGTCCAACCCGTTATCATGTTTTTCTAGGAACTGTTTGCAGTCTTGTCCTCTAAAGGTCAATGTTGGCTCCGACAATCTTAACATCTTGCGGAAGACCTGAGGTGACAAAGAAACAGGAGAATGGTCACGCAGTGGAATAATTCTTTGGCTTGAAATATATTTTTCAGCGCACCAAGAGACCACCTCCTTACAGTCAAAAACCTCAGGGAAGCAGCCTGCACGAGCGATTTCAGATGTCCAAATCACTTTGTTCTAGGCGGAACGGGATGAATAGTAAGAGTATGCCCTAGACCACTGGAAGTTATGGTCCTCACGTCCGAAGATATTCACTGTAGCTCCACAAAATTGTTGTTGAGTTGCTGCCATAAGTTTACGAGAACGTTGATTTGCGCCAGACGATGTTTGAAATGAAGAGTTGGAAGGGATAATATAAATCTGCACAAATCTTGGTCCAATGCGTGTGAATGGGAGATCTCCTCGAGACTTTCGCTCAATAATGACAATTTCGACAGTTGTTGTGTGATGCGTTGTTAGCATTAAAGACTAGTAATTGCATACATAGAAGTGCGAGCATGGCGAGTACGGCAATGAGCAATTAAGGATTGGAGATTTCCTGAACGGGCCAACGCAATGACTCATGTTTGAGATGAACAATTGGAAGGGATAATATAACTCTCCGTGGATCTTGGTTTAATGTGTATTAATGGGAGATCTCCTCGAGCGTTTCGCTCATTAATGACAATGTTGACAGTGCTTGCATGGTGAGTTGTTAGCATGAAAGGTTACTAATTGCATATTAAGAAAGAGGTACGAAGGTCGCAAGGACGAGAAAGAGCAATTAAAGAGTGTCTAATTATCGAAAGCGATCGGGCGAGATTCAAAATAGGGTTACAAGGTACAACCGTTGGAGGTGAGGGCCCGAGGGTCAAATTGTATGTCTCGGAACTTTTTGAGTGCAAAACGCATAACACGGAAGAGGGCATGATGGGATAGTCCAGAGGGAAATTTGTATATCACGGAAGTTCGAGTAATGTTTGCAGGACACAAAACAATGGAAGTGAAAACGTGAGCCCGCCTATCAGGGAACCCGCAATTGAAAAAGTGGCTCAAGTATGGAATAGGGAAACGGTTGGGCCAATTCGTTTTCATTAATATATTGAAACTTGTAATATCTATCCCATTGTGTGGAAAGATCTTTTCTGCATGTCTCTCGGCAGAAAGATAAAATAAATTCATTTAAATTCAAGGAGTCGAGCTTCATTTAAATTTCACTGTCTCGTCGACGCTTTTGCTTTTTAATGACGATATGTACGGTTGTTGCATGACGAACTGTTAGCATTAAACCGTGGTCGTTGCATACTTTCAAAGAAGTGTGAAGGTGGGGGGCATAGTAAACAATGACTAAGAATTCGAAATTTCATGAACCCGCCAACCCGAGGATCCACGAAAGAGATTCCATGAAATGGGCAAGTATGGAAAGCGGTCGAACGGGCTTCAGAATTAGGGTGACAATGGTTCCCCAGGAGACGTGACTTCTCGAGGGTCAAATTGTATGTCTCGGAACTTGAGTGCAAAATGTGTACCACGGAAGAGAGGATGATATGGGAGTCTGGTGGTCAATTTGTATATGGCAGAAGTGTGGGATATCTCCTCGAGCCTTTCGCTCATTAATGACATGTTTAAGGTTCATGCATGACAAAGTGTTAGCATTAAAGCTTGTCAATTGCATATCCAGAGAGAATTAGGAAGGTGGCGGGGATAGGGAACATCAATTAAGGAAGGTGAGGGTCAAATGGTATCTCTTGGGAGTGTTGACCGCAGATTAGGGCATGAAGGTGCATTCCTACAGACAAATTGTATATCGCGGAACTCTGGGTACTATTTTCTAGTCGCGGAACATTGGAAACACAATGTTGAGGCCGCCAGTCCGAAAACCCGAAATCGAAAAAGTGTCTAAGTATGGAACAGAGAAACGGTAGGTCAGACTCGATACACAGTAAATGTACCACGTCATGGAGATACAGCCAAATTGGGGCTAAGTATTGAAAGGAACGGCGGACGGTCGGGCTCCTGACGGGGCATTCTAGCGGACAAATTGTATATCACGAAACTTTGGGCACTGTTTGCAAGTCGTGGAAGATTCGAAACACAATTTTGAGTCCGTCAATCCGGGAACCCACAATCGAAAAAGTGTCCAAGTATGGAATAGGGAAATGGTGGCCCAGGCTTGTTTTCGCTAATATATTGAAATTTGTAATAGCTTTCCCATTACCTAGCAAGATCTTCTCTACATGTTTCTGGACAAGGTCTGTAGGGATGGTTAGTCCTCGAGGCTTTTGTTTATTAATGACGATATTTGCAGTTGTTGCATGATGGCGTCTTAGCATTAGACCTTTGTTGTTGCATATTTGGAAAGAAGTACGAAGATGGCCGGCACAGGAAATAGTGACTAGGAACTGGAGATTTCATGAACTCGCCAACCCGAGGATCCAAAATAGGGTGACAAGGTCTCCCCAGAAGACGTGAGGCCCCAATGGTCAAATTGTATCACTCGGAACATTTGAATGCATAATGTGTAACACGGAAGAGGGGACGATGTCGGAGTCTGGCAGTCAATTTGTATATGGCGGAGGTCCGGGTGCTATTTGTAGGTCACAGAACAATGGAAGTTAATTTAGAGGTCAGAATAATTAATGTGCATTGCAAAGGGCACGATTGTGGCGGGGATGGAAGAGAGCCATAAATGGTTTGAAACTTTTATAAATTCGGGTAAAGTGAATTTTGCGAGTTGGAGGAGCCCAGGGTGGAATTGTAGATCAGAGAATTTTTTGGGTGCAAGATGTATATCACAGAACAGGTGGAAAAAATTGGCCAAGTATAGAAAGGAATGGCGGTCGTAGCGACAGATGCTTTGAAACATTTGTGAACCCTGGTAAAGTGAAGCTTGCAAGTTCGAGGAGTCCCCGATGGAATTGTAGATCACAGAAATTTTGAGTGCAAGATGTATATCACAAAACAAGAAGCAGTAAAGTTTGAAAGCGCCAACCCGGAAACCGCGGCCATAAAATTGGTTAAGTATGGAAAGGAACAGCGGTCGGTTGGATTCGTCATGTGAGGATATAGATGAAGATGAAAATCTGTCAGCCCGCCAACCCTGGAACCCGCGATCATAGAAAGGCAACTAAGTATATAACCAGAAAGCAATAATAGACGGGAAGAAAAAAAGGGAAAAAGGGCTAAGTATCTCACAGAACAACATCTATTGTTCGTTTATTAATGCCAATCTTTTCGAACCCCTGGTGAGTTCTCACTAGTAAAAGCATAAATTGCAGATCACAGAACAGGGGCCATAAGTGTTGGATACCACAAACCCGGGACCCAGTGGTCAGATAATTGGCTAAGTATTGAAAGGGACCACGGACGGTCAGGCTCATGGTGTGAAGATATAGATAAATATGAGCATCTACCAATCCGTGAATCCATGAGGTCATGATCATAGAGATGCGACTAAATATAGAACCACAAAGGGATAATAGAGGGGAGAAAACTGAGAAAATTTAAAGAGAAAGTGTTTATGTTTATTCCAATAGTATTCGTATTAATATATATTAATAGATTATTTCTTGTCCAAATGTAAAGCATCTTCCAATTTGCAGGATATTGTTCGGTTCGCAAATTTCATTGAAACCCATAAGCAATAGAAAGAGAAAAAAAAAATTCATATATATATATATATATAGACATATGACGCAACATTTTTTATATGCACGGATATTATCAAATAGAAGAAGTTGCAATATATGCAAAATATTGAACAAGAACATGACGTCAACACTTGAGTTGCCTTGTTGAAATAGAGTCATTAATTCATTCTATTTACGGGACCCCGAAGAATGAAAGCAGGATGGGTCCTCTCATTTCTTTCTTTAAGTATAGGGCGGACTCCACATAAGTATGGCCTATGACAAATTATTCTTCCATGTAAAATGTAAGAAGCGAACAGAGTAGCCTTTATTTAAATCGAAGTGTTGGATAGCGGAAAGAAAAGCTTGTCGTCCATATTTAACAACACACAAAAAAAGTACAAAATAAAATAAAAAACAATACCAGAGATTGGAAAACACCATACAAAAACCTCAAATATTCTATATTCAAATAAACTAGGTTACAAAATACAGCTGAGATTATTTTCCATAATGATTGGGATTGAGCCTGTCGCTGACAAAAAAAAACAAATATGTACAATAATGAAGCCTGTGGACAATATTTTATAGATTTCAACTTGATCATCAAATGTTTGATTCGTAAAAAACAACGAGTTGAATATCAATTTCGGGTCTTGGACTTCATTGGTGCTGCCAGCTAGATCTATCCCAGCTTTTTGAATAGCTTGTCTCTTCTAGATATGGCATGTCTGCATTGGCTGGTTATTCAACATTTCATACTTTGTTAAGTGTTAATTTCCCTCTATCGTCAAAAACTTGGGGTTTAAGGTGCCTTCCTTGTAATGTTCCTGGTCATTGTCATCTGAGACAACTTAGAGATGTGATTCAAGCCCAATTCAAAGACGAAGGAGTGGTTTTATGTGACGTCATCTTTGGGGGAAACAAATCATGTTAGCCAACAAAAGTTGAGACAAAAACAAATTCAAGTATGTTTTGAGTGTTATTCTCCATGTATTTGATCATATGTTTGGTTGAAAAGCCTGCCTAAAGATTTGTATATTGAATTTCTTTATTTTATTGCTGTAAATTGGAAGGGACGTCCAAGTCAGTTGCAAAATGTTCATCTGTTGAAGTACATAGCTTCTTCCAACATAACAGATTTGGCAAGTGTATCAAGTGTTGTAAATCACATCAGAATATATCTTTCATCGTAGGGGTGGCAGACATCGCGGCCCACAAAATGGTCTAGAATATTCGGAAGTGACGTCCAATATTACTCCATGCACGAATACACTCAGAAGGAAATTATAAAATTGGATACTCATGAATGTGAGAAACTGTATGTGCGTTTGAATCAACATTCTAAAATTACAAAATGTTTTATGCCAAAGTTGTAACAGACTTGACAGACATACAGTTTTTATGTCAAAGAGTGTTGAGCGACCTCTGGATGTAGTAACAGACTCAACATACAATCAAATTTCGATCACTACTGATACTAATGTCAAGTGTAAGAAGTCGTGATCCCAGGCTCCAGGTAGTTTCACCTTCAGGCATCTACACTGGCGGTGACCCCGGGCTCCAGATAGCTTTGGCTTCGGACATCGACACTGGCGGTGGCAATGGGAACAATGTTATTGACTGCAATGCAGCAATCCGGTGAACAAGCAGGGTTGTCATTGTCAAAGCACTTAGACTGCAGGATTGTCAGACCTGCAAAGAACATTGACTTTAGTGTTGCTTTGTCACGACAACTACAATGTTGCTTTGAGTCCAAAAATCTTTGGACGTTGGGTGTCCTGTACGATAATGACCTTGACATTAGGTACATGTCAAACATCTATTATTTGGCATTGCAGTGTTAATACAATTGCTATAGTGGATGACGGCTCGATTGCATTGGCACAAGCAATATTAATTGTGTGATTAATTAACATCCTTGAAGGACGTGAATCCCAAACAACGACTAAAACTTTTCAAACAGTTGTGTGTTCAAAAAATACATTGTTCTATATTTTAAAAAATAAGAAATTGTATTGTTCGAGCAATTCTTTTTATTTTTTTTCAAACATCGGATCCACTACAATAGAAGAAATGCATTTTCCTTATCCGAAGTAAGGAAAACAGCAGGAAGATTAATATTAGGTGGAAACAGCTCTGGAAGACACCATTACATTAAGGTCTCTTTTAAAGAATGAAATGAAATGATTACATGAAGGTGGTAGTAAAATGTGCTTTTCAGAAACCAAATCATTACCTGAACACGCCAAACTTCTTGCAGAAGGTGGTAGTATAAAGTAATCTTCAGAAAGTGTTCCAAAGTCCATAACCCAGAATTCCTTCCCATTAACTTTTCCCAGTTACATGTCCATGCAGGCATTAGAAACTTTTGAGAGCGTTGTTCCCTGGTTATATATCCATCTTCAAGTAGGAGGAGAATATTCGTGCAAAGAGGGGCAAACTCGTCGACCCAGATGCAATCATATGCATAGGAATAGTGAAAAACAAATGTGCAGTAGCGATAGAAAGTTGATTGTATGTGGAGTCGATTACTACATCCAGAGGACGGTGAACAAACTTTGACAAAGAATATGACTTGCTGTCAAGTTTATTATGACACCCAGAAGTAGCTCAACAAACTTTGAAATAGAAACTCTTGTCATTTTAGGATGTTGATTCAACCACCCATACAGTTTCTCATACTCGCAACGATCCAAATTTATAATTTCCTTATGAGTATATTCGCGAATGGAGTAATATTTCGCGTCATTTCTCAATATTCCAGACCATTTTGCAAGCCACGGTATGAGCGACTCCTCTAACGAAAGATAAATTCTTGTGTGATCTATAGAATTTGATACACTTGCCAAATCTGTGTTGTTGGAAGAAACTATATACTTCAACGAAGGATCATTTTGCAGGTGACCTGAAAGTCCCTTCCAACTCCCAGTAAAAAAACAAAGAAGTTCAACACACAAATCTTCAGGCAAGTCTTTCAACCAACGAAAGCATCGAATACAGGGAGAACACCAATCACAAGATACTTGATTTTTTTGTGTGTCTGAGTTTCTGTTGGCTAACAGAGTTTTTTTTTGCTCAAAGATGACATCACATAAAACCATTCCCTCCTCTTTCAATTGGGCCTGAATGGCATCTCTAAGTTGTCTCACATGTCCATGACCAGGAACATTACAATGAAGGCACCTTAAAGTCCAACTCTTCGATGATAGAGAGAAATGGGAATAAGTATTTAAAATGAACACTGGAGGATGATAGTATAATCTTCCGTAGATTTTGGTTTAATTCGTTTTAATGGCAGATGCCCTCGATCTTTTCGCTTATTAATGCCAATCTTTTCGAATATGTGTGTTGAATAGTCACTAATAACACAAGTTAACATTCCCATATGCAAGCAGATTCTCAAATATGACAACCTGTAATATATGTACAGTATTAAAGAGGGACATGACGTCAAGACCTCTGTGGATGACACGTTTGTGGATGGCAACGTGGTAGTACAATATTGCACTGTTACTATGATGATGCCTTTAAAAAACTAAAATAACCAACACTTTTTGCAAATTCAAAATGGACGCAAAAAAAATTATCAGATCCCTTAATATTCATCTGTTAATGCATTTTAATGGGAGATGTCCTCGAGCTTTCTGCTTATTAAAGCCAATCTTTTTGAACCTGTCTAGTGGGTTTTCAATAGTAAAAGCACAATTAATGTGCATTGGGAAGGGCGGAAGGTGGTGGGGATGGAAGGGAGCGAAAAATGCTTTTAAACTTTTCTGAACCCGGGAGTGCGTGAACCCGCGAAACTTTGAAGACTCGACTAAGTATGGAAAGGCAGGTCGGACAGACGAAGTCATCATAGGTAGAGTCAGGCTTGCGAGTTCGAGGAGTCTGGGGTCGAATTGTAGAGCACGAAAGTTTTGGGTGCAAGATGTATACCCCGAACACGGGTTACCAAAGTTCGATAGCACCTATCCGTGAACCCGCGTTCATAAAACTGTCTAAGTATGCAAACGAACGGTGGTCGGTTAGACTCGTGATGTGAAGATATAGATGGAGATGACAATTTGTCAATTCACCACCCTGGGAACCCGTGACCACAGAAACGTGACAAAGTATAGAACCAGAAACGCATAATAGAGGGGAAGAACAAAAGGAAAAAACGGGCAAGTTTAGAAGAGGAAAACGAAAGGGAGAGAAGAACTTTATCACTCACGCAACAACACTTAGTCTCATAACTATGAATCCATAGAAAGACATTAACTATGGAAAAAACATTGTCAGCTATGAAATATAGTTGGAACTCGACAAACTCTGGTTCAAGTCAAAAGAGATGTTATTTATATCCACTGCAAAATTTTGCATATTATTTTATCTTAGTAGTATTTTTTGGGGAGCCAACTGTAAAACCATGTTCCAATTTGTGTTTTCCAAGTGGAGATGTGTTTGTGAAGAAACAAGTACGAAGAGGCTTAATTGCAGCTGCAGGGCCTCCACTCTGCAAAGTTGAATCAAACAACAATAAGAAGCATCCAGTGAACCAACGAGAAAACATCAACTAGTCAACCAGGAATGTCGGTGAAGAACAATATTGTCCAAATTTAGTGCAGACAAGATTGTATAAAAAAATCGGAGGAATATATTGTAACACGCCCTGGCAGGTAAACATGCAAAACTGTAAGGACCGTGCAAAGGCCTCCCACTGTGCAAACATTTAAGGAAGTTGCAGTTTTGCACGATTGGCATTATGCATCCGCAATTGGAACACCTCCATAACACCCACTACATAAAAAAAAGGAAATCGAATTTTCTCTTCGCATATGAACGTGTTCTGGAAGAGGATTTCGACGCAGGCATCTCCAGCATTTAAAATTTTCACTTGCAAACTGGAAATAGCAAACAGCAAAAAACGAACACGAATGTAAATCTAGCAACGAAACCCACCTGTCAATGGGGAACGACAACAACAAAAACAATAGCAATAAGCAAGCAAGAAACCAGTCAACAAGCAAAAAGCAAGCAGAAACCAATGAACCAGGAACGTCGCCAAATAACAATATCGCCCATATTCATTGAAGACAACATTGTAGAAGAAAAAATAAAGGATGAAAATGTATTGCAACAGGCTTGTCAAGCAATGCAAGAATACAACCACAAAAACGAGACCAATCGATGAATGGAGAAGGACAGAAGGGAAACACCTGGCCCACAAACTGTAACAACAGATCCAACTGCAGATGCAGGACCTCAACCTTGCAAAGTTGAAGCAAACAAGAGCAAGCAGCAAATAACAACCTAGTGAAAAAGCACCAAAAGGCCCAACTGTAGCTGTAGGACCTCAACCCTGCAAAATTGAATCAAACAACAATAAGCAGCATCCAGCAAACCAAGAAGCAAGCACCAACCAACCAACCAGGAATGTCGGTGAAGAACAATATTGGCCAAATTCATTACACACAAGATTGTATCAAAAAATTCGGAGAAAAATGTATTGTAACACATCTGTTAACCAGACATTTCAGGCTGTGAGACCTGTTAGGGAAACATTCAAAGCTGTCAGGACCACCCAAAGGCCTACCACTGTGCAAGAAATTAAGAAAGGTGTGGTTTTCACGGTTGGTATTTTTCAATACTGAGAGCGATCAAAATCCTCTTGCAGTCCATCTTTGTATGTGATTACTACGACTAGAGAAGTAGGACTGTAATGTTGTCTTCATCTCGTTCATGATCGTCAATGTTGGACACATAACCTACCTCCATCACAGCCACAGTGACGTATTGGAAAAGGAAATCGTATTTTCTCCTCACATACAAAGATGTTTTGCAAGAGGATTTCGACTCAGGCATCCCCCAGTAATCAAATTTCCCACCTACAAACTGCAAATAACAAGTGAAGATAAACACGACACCCAAACCCGCCCGTCAATGGGGAACAACAGAAGGCCAGTTCCAATGGCGGTTGCAGAATCTCAAGCGTGCAAATTGCAACAAGACCAACAGGCAAACAAGAACAACAACAACAAGCAAATAAGGAATCAATGAACAAACAAAAAGCAAGCATGAACCAGTGAACCAGCAATGTCGTTGAAGAACAATATTGCCCATATTCACTGCAGAGAACATTGCATATAAAAAAAAAACGAAAGAAAATGTATTGTAACAGGCATGTTAAGTAAACATTTAAGGTTGTGAGGCTTGTTAGGTAAACATTTAAGTCTATCAGGACTGCTCTGTAAACATTCAAGAAAGAATGTAGTGCGACAGGTCTGTTACATACGAAAAAACATTTATTATATTATTTTATAACAATAAAAAAAAAAATAGTAACAATAGTTCGAACAATAGAGGCTATGTAAAAAAGAAAATTTATTCAAAGGACAAACTAATATGAAGTCAACTAATAAAAAACTGACTCTCTATCTTCAAAATTTTGGATATCCAAACATTTCAGGAAAAAAACAAAAACTCAGAAAGATCATATATGATCAAAAAAAATTGGATATGCTAACATATCAAACATTGGGAATAGCGAAGCTGGCAATAAGACCTCCAATCTGTTATCCAATCAGATCATGACATATATGGTATTTTTTATTATATAAAAATCAATGTTTTTAGTTCCCTAGTTCCAACAATAGATACTATGCAAATATTTTTAATCAAAGGACAAACTAATATGAATTCAACGAATTATTGATCGCTATAGTCCCTATACGCCTTCGGCAGGGACTAATAACATAAGCCAATCATTCATTTCATGATCTATGGATATCATTCTACTTCTTATATGTTATAACATAAGTCAATCATTTGTTTGATGATCCCTTGATATTGGTGATGAGGTTTAATGGGACTCTATGATTAGGTTTAATGGGACTCTATGATTTAGGATTTTTAGGTTTTTCTTGATCAATTTTTTTTAATTCACTAATATCTTGAATTGTATAATTGATTTCCTCCTATCCAAGCGTCCAACAATTTTATTGCTTCTTGGTGGTGGAAAACAATATATAATGCTGCCAATATATAATGCTACAAAGTTTGTAGGAATATTATGCTTTTGATTCTTTTTTAGCAATATTTATCCTGGGACTTCAAAAATATGTGTACATACTATAAAAATAAATTTTCATAGAAGTGTATTTAATTGCAAGTCATGCCTTTAGAATTTCATGCAACAAAGTTCACATAATCCTTGGACCCATTGGATGAAACACCTTATTTACACGAATGACAAATCCTTTATATATTATTTTAAATAAAAGGTATAGAGAGGGTGTTTCTTCTTCTTTTCAATGTTAGTAATAGTCATCAACTTAGACTTGAATGTTGAAAGAGTAATGACTTGTGAGAATGAAAACCTTCTTTCTTGTATACTGAGAAAAGAAGAACATAACAACTTGTAAATACAAAAGAACATAAATAAAAGCGCAAGGCTCTATTGTTGAACATGAATATTTCCTTGGATGTTCACATAATAGAAACAAAAAATAATGAAAATTATGTTCAAATGTTATCTAGTTGATTAAATATATTTTATATTTCAATATGAATGTTTCCTTGGATGTTCACACAATAGAAACAAAAAATAATGAAAATCATGTTCAAATGTTATCTAGTTGATTCAATATAAGGACAAATTCAAGAGTACATAAGCCTCATATGGGGTTTATATTGTATGTGTTATAATCCTTGAATACAACCTCATCTTCATGTACAATGTTCTCCACCCTAAACACTTCACATGAATTTCTAAATGATTCTTTTCACTCAGATTCCAATTTTCTTGAGGAAATTTCAAACATCGTGAAATTGCTAAACAAGTGATGGTTTCATGTCAAAGTTCCACCCCTCTTACAATTCCTCTATACTATTAATTCAACCTAAGAGTTCAACTGCTCTTGGTTCAACCCTACAATTTCAAGGAGCATGCAATGATTCAACATCAAAGTTCAACATTCTCATTGTATAAGTTTGAGGCAAGTTATGATTCCACACTAAAGTTCCATCCGTTGCAATGCCTACCTATGACAAATTATATTCAAGAGCTCCACCACTACGTATTCCACTCATATAGTTCCACCATGTAATGATTTTAGCTTATTCTTCTTGTATTTCCATTGAGACATCATGCAATTCCTAGGTAGGTGATGATCCCATGTCAAAGTTCCACCTCTTATGAGTCCCTTCGTAAGTTTAAATTCAACATTGTCATTGCTCATAGATCCACCCAACAATTTCATTATGTATTTGGCAATTCCACATCAAAGTGCTTATGTGTCATTTTATCATTTCATTAGACAAGTGATGATGATTTCACATGTCAAAGTTCCACCCTTAATTGTCATTGTATAAGGTTGATTCTACTCAAGAATTCTATTGTTTTTAGCTTTCACTCTATAGTTCCACCGAGTAACTAATGGTTTCATGTGAAAGTTCTAGAAAACTTATGCTTCCATGTATCAAAATCCCACCCCTTATGGTTCCACCAAACAGTTGATCCATTGTCAATTTACCCCTTAAATCTTGTAGATTTTAGTTTCTACATAATAAGCCATTGCTCCTAGTAACTAACAACCTTACGTCAAAATTATGGTTTCCCATTAAATATCATGAAAATCCACCACTACTTCCACCTATGTTATTCCATTGTGCAATAATACCACGACAAATGATGCTTCCACATCAAGATTAGAAGATTTTTGGTTTCTCCATATGGTTAATTTCAATCAAGTGTTCCATTGCTCCTAGCTCCACCCTTAGTTTATCTAGGTAACTAATGGTTCCACATCTACATAATTGCTACGCAAGTGTTGTTTTCACGTTAAAGTTCCACCCCTTATAGCTTCTCCATATATTTGATCGATCGTCAACCCACCATACAAATCTATTGTGTAACTAATGGTTCTAAGTCTATTTTGAAGAAAATATATCTCTGCAACTTTCACTTGTATTATTTCACTATGCAAGGTTATGTGGCAAGAGATAATTCCACTTCAAAGTTCCACCCCTTATAATCCATCCATATAGTTGATTCCACTCAAGAGCTCAATTGCTCCTAGCTCCAATCTAAGTTTGATTGGATAAATGATAAGTTACATGTCAAAGTCCCACATTATTACATAGTTGCTAAGAAAATCATGATTGTATGTCAATGTTCTACCGCTTGTGGTTCCTCTATACAATTGATTATAATCGAGTTATATTGATCCTTGTTCCACCTATACAATGTTTCCATGTAAATTGTATCAGTGTGTTCAACATGTATCCCTATAAAAACATCACTTAATTATTAAGCAAGTGATGGTTCAAATTCAAGTTCCACCCCTCACAAAACCTCAATATTCTTAATTCCACCCCCTACTTCTCTTAGATCCACCTTAAAGTTCCACCCTACAAGATAAGTGATGATTGCATTGTCAAAGTTGTCACAGTTCCTCCACACAACTCCATTTGAGAGTTTCATTACTACTAGTTCCATCCTATAATTATATCGAGTAAGTGGAAATTTCACATCAAAGTTCCATGTCACTGAATGACTGCTAGGGAATTAATGATTTCATGTCAAATTTACAAACCTTATGGTTTCTACATACAAGCAATTCTACTAAAAAGTTCCATTAATTCCACCTATACAATTCCACCGTATAAATTAGGTGTAATATGGTTCAACTTGTATCGCTATTCCAAATATCACAAAATTATAAGGTGTATGATGGTTCCATGTCAAACTTCCACCCAGTCTAGTTTCTTTGAAAACCCTCCAAGCCCTAGGTAACTAAAGTCCTTATGATCCCAATCAAACAAATAGATTGTTGAATTTAATTATTGCAAAAATAAATTTCAAACCATAGCATTAATCACAATAGTTGGAAATCAAATAGTGAAAGCATAAAAATTAATTTCACACAACATAAGTAATTACTCCTTCAAAACTAGTTTTTCATTCCTTCGATAAACTTACAAGGAAAGTTTTGCAAGCTGCCCAAAAAACAGTACTGCGCAGATACCAAAAAACACCTCAAACTGAGTGGAACAACTTGTTGGGAGAGTACGGCCTATATGGACGTCAATACGGTTATGTCCATAGGACTATACGAATTTGTATTGTACTGTATTGATCCAGGTGGATATTGGTGGCCACCCACCTATTCCAATTGGCTCCTTTTGTCAGTTTTTAGTTCAGCACGTTCTTCTATACTTATTTGTAATTGTGGGTTCTACACTTTTGTGGTTGTCTAGAGCCCTACACATCTTTCAGGTGGATATCGGTGGCCTCCCATCTAATCCAACTGGTTTATTTTGTATGTTTTCATGTCAGCACATCTTGTTGTACTTCGAGGGCCATTTTGGGGCCCTAAACAATGTTATTTTGGCTCGTCACAGTCAAAGTTTGACGACGTAATTCGTAGTTCTCAAAAAGACCTTTCCAACGTGCTACGTGCCTAAAACGGAGATCGTATGCAAAAGTTACGACCCCGGGAAATTAATTACTAACTTACCCAAACGAGGCCACATGACTTTTGGTGTTTCATCTCTTAGGGTTAGGTTTTTGGATGTCTAGGGTTTTGGCATTCCTGTTTAACATAAAAAGGCCTTCAAATCCTCATTGTAATCATCTTCTTATGAATGAGCATGGCCGTCACATCTCTTCTCAGAGATAAAGTTGCCACCATTCTAGCAAGTCTTGCACTCTATATTTTTACAGTCTCTTTACAATTCTTTCATTAATAGAAATCAAGTATTGTTGTATTTATCTGTTTCTAGCAATTTTTATGAGTACTTCATTGTAATATCTCTGCTTTCATTTTGTTCCGAACATAATCCGGATCATAAAGTTGTCACCATTCTAGCAAGTCTTGCACTCTGTATTTTTACAATCTCTTTACAATTCTTTCATTAATAGAAATCAAGTATTGTTGTATTTCTCTGTTTCTGGCATTTTCATGAGTATTTCATTGTAATATCTCTGCTTTCATTTCGTTCTGAACATAATCCAAATCAATGGTATCAGAGCAGGCTACTCTTGATCGTTTTTTCAGCGCATGTCCCCGACGAGGTCCAAGTATAGCCAGTTGGGTCTCGAGTTTTTCTCTCTTGAGGACAATCACTCTTGCACACCCAAGAAACCCTCGATGGTGATAGAAAAGAAAGACGGCGGAGCAAAAGATTCTATTAACTTGTTGCTTGAGCAAGCTCTCGCGTGACAGAGGGACGAAATGATGGAGAATTTTGCACACATTCTTCAATGCCTGCTAATAGCAACAGACGCATCTTCATCAAGCGGCACTTTTGGAGGAACCTCTCCCTTCAAAGTACAAGTTAATTTTGATATTCTCATATTTGAAGGTCAAATAGATGCGGATGCCCTAGAAAAATGGTTAAATCTATTAGAAGGTTATTTCTCTGTTCAAAAAAATTTCGACAGGGAAAAGATCACCTCCGCACTCCTCAAGGATCTCCCCCATGTCAAACATTGGTGGGAAACTTACTGGGAGAAAAGTTCCACAAAGGAATCTAGAATCTATGGGGTCGATCCCACTTGGGATTTTTTTGTGGATGCAGTCAAAGAACAGTATTATCATGTTCATAACTATGAAGACCAGTGCATGAGATGGACCACACTGCGGAAAGAGAAGAGCCAAACAGTGTCAGAGTTCACAAATACTTTCCATACCTTGTGCACCAAACTGAGTATCAAGGACTCTGAGCGACATCTGGTTCTGAAATACAGTGGGGCTCTACATAGGTACATCCAAACCGAAATGGATTTCCTAATCATATCATCATTGGGCATTGCCTATCGATATGCTGTCAAAATCGAGCAGAAATTTAGGCACCAGAAAAAAAGGGAATTCGAGTCTACAAATCTGCAACAACCAAAGCACGGTAAAGACGGCCCTAACCAACATCCCCTAGACAACTAGTCCAAGACACAGGACAAAAAGGGTAAAGGGAAGACGAAGAATGACATTGGCAAGTGGTGTGACTTCCACAAAATCCCCTGGCACAACATCGATGAATGTCGCTCGAAACAGTCATTGGTGGTTGAGGTCAAAGACACGGAGTTGAAACCTGATTCAGAATCCGATCTAGAAAATATTGAAGATAGACAGATCATCGACATAGACCCCACTACCATTGTCGCGACCGCAACAATTAAACTAGAAGAATCAGTAGATCCTGAAGAGGGGGAGCGCCTCTTCCATTCACAGATATGGGTGAAGGGGACCTTGTTGCATTTCATTGTTGATAACGACAGCCAGAAGAACCTCATCTCAGCTGAGGTCATCAAACAGTTGGGGTTATCGACAACACCACACCTGCATCCATACAACATCGGGTGGCTTCACCAGGGTCGAAATCTCTATGTCAGCGAGCAGTGTCGCCTATCCTATGTCATCCAGCCCTTCAAGGATGAGGTAGTGTGTAATGTTGTCCCTCTTGATGTCTGTGATGTGGTCTTGGTCCAACCATATATGTGGAGACATCATGATGTCTATGAGTCTAGACCTCGTAGTGTCATTATTATTTTGGGAGGTAAAATCTATCGGATACCAGAGGTAGTTCTGATTACTACTCCACCAAAACAGTGCTGCAAGGTAATCTCTCATACTGCAAAATTCATCCTCTTCACATACTGTTCAAAGGATGCATAGAAGACCGCTACAACCATTGTAGCCTCAACACCTTCTATCCAGCAAAAACAGATTGTCAAAGAGAAAGAAGATATTGCTTCTTCACCTACAATGGTGCCTACATAGTACACCGTCAAACCCAAAGACAACAAGTTGGTGGAGCATATTCAACCCTGCCAGCAATCGGTTTGTGACAGTCTTCCACAGACCAAGCAACACAACTTCTCCAACAAAGCACGTAGCTCACCAAGATTCATATTCAGAACATGCTTTCCCCTCTTCCCTAGGCACTCAACGCAATGGATACCATTGCTTCCTAAGGGGGGAGGATTGATCCAGGTGGATATTGGTGGCCACCCACCTGTTCCAACTGGCTCATTTTGTCAGTTTTTAATTCAGCACGTTCTTTTGTACTTCTTTGTAATTGTGGGCTCTACACTTCTGGGGATGTTTGGAGCCCTACACATCTTCTAGGTGGATACTGGTGGCCTCCCATCTAATCCAACTAGCTTATTTTGTATCTTTTCATGTCAGCACATCTTGTTGTACTTCCAGGGACGTTTTAGGGCCTTAAACAGTGTTATTTTATCTTGCACAGTCAAATTGTAGACGGAGTCAGAGTTTGACGGTGTAATGTGTAGATCTCGAAAAGACCTTTCCAACGGGCTATCACGCACCTAAAATGGAGATCGTATGCAAAAGTTACGACCCCAAGAAATTAATGTACTAACTTACCCAAATGGGGCCCACATGACTTTTGGCGTTTCATCTCCTAGGGTTAGGTTTTTGGATGTCTAGGGTTTTGGCATTCTTGTTTAACATAAAAAGGCCTTCAAAGCCTCATTGTAATCATCTTCTTACAAATGAGCATAGTCGTCACATCTCTTCTCAAAGATAACGCTGCGACCAATCTAGTGAGTCTTGCACTCTGTATTTTTACAGAGTCTTTACAATTCTCTTATTAATAAAAATCAAGTATTGTTGTATTTCTTTGTTTCTAGCAATTTTCATGAGTATTTCATTGTAATATCTTTGCTTTCATTTCGTTCTAAACATAATCTGGATCATAAAGTTGCCACCATTCTAGCGAGTCTTGCACTCTGTATTTTTACAGTCTCTTTACAATTCTTTCATTAATAGAAATCAAGTATTGTCGTATTTCTCTGCTTTTGGCAATTTTCATGAGTATTTCATTGTAATATCTCTGCTTTCATTTCATTCCGAACATAATCTGGATCATGTATGTACGAATGTATGGAATTGTTCAGTATGACTACATGGAATTGTGGTGTACATTGTATGGAACTACACAGGACTGATGCTTGGGATTACGTGTTGTCGAAAACATCACTTTCTTGGTTGCATGCTCTCTCTCACTCTATGTCACTCAACCTGCTCAATTGCTCAAGTGTTCTCTCACTTGTGTGAACTCCGTATCTTGACTTATCCTTATAGTTTTAGTTGAGACCAAAACCCTAATCTATTTCTAAGATTACTCCTAGTCCAAGTCATGCATGCATGAAATACACTTTTTAGACTCAACTGCTAAAAATAAGACTCAATTTTTAACTAAAGTGAATTACAAAATAGAATTTATTTTCTGAAAATAGAATCACTTTTAGAAAATATTATGAACTACTTCTCGCACGTTCACAAACAACTTGAGCGGAAGGTCATATCTGAGCTATAATTCTCAACAATCCCTCTTAGCGAGGAAGGAATTATGCACCAATCCAAGTCTATCTTTGAATGTCTGATGCAGGAGCATCACCAACACATCAAGCGAGCCAGCGCAGAGGCGAGAGACAGCTGGACAAGCGCCAATACAAATTTTGAAAACACCTTGAAGTTGTTGCGCAATCTTAAATGAAGTCATTAAGAAGAGGCGCACTTGTAAAATGTAAACGGACCTTGAGCCTTTAGCTCTCGTCCTTAGTAGATAGAAGGCATTTAAAGAAGTTAATGCAAGTAGGTAGAATTCAATTCTAGATTAGACAGTTTTAGAGCGCAAGAGGGAAACGGGATATAGACACCCTCATTGTGTATTGTAACATTATGAAGCATTTGAGCAAGAGCATGCAGAGAGTTGTGTAAGAACACCTATGTACAGATATTTGGATTAATAGAAAGAGTTGATTCAAATTCATGGTTTTGTGTTGTTCTCTGTGTATTGATGATGAATGATATGCTCATGAATGTTTGCTTCCTGTTATACATTTTCTTTATATGCTGTGTATATGATTTCATGTTTGAGTTTGAAGTCTGAAGGGAAGAAGGAATGAGTTTCAATTGTTTCTCTATCTGAGCTAGAGTTCCTACAAGGAGTGCAGTTGAAGTGTCCGCAATGAGTGTGTTGACAGAGGGTTCAGATAAAGATAACTTTTGTTCTCATCTCCGCAGGAGTGCAGTTGAGCACAGGAGCCGTGCAAGGAGTGCGCAGGCCGAGTGAAGTTCAAGGTTCCGAGCCTGAGCGAGGGTTGAAGGACTGTTGTTGCAGGTGTGCGTAGAGTCGAAAGGATTCAAGCACTTGAAGTGTTTGAGGGTTGCCGCAAGGAGTGCGCGCAAGAGTCTTTTCCAAGGCTCAGAGTTACAAGGAAGCTCAGGGAGGATAGGGCTTTCAAAATTCATTGAAGGACAGCGCAGAGAGGTTGTGCCTTGAAGGTTTAAGCAGGCGTCATAAGTTCACGCTACAGGTGGACGAGTTCTGGGAGGAACACTTGGTCATTCGCAGGAATCATCAAGGAAAGAAGGACGGTCGGAATTCCTTGAGGGGAATTCGCGAAGTCCTGTGAGTCGTTAGATCTCACAGAGGTGTAGGGGAGATACAGCGAAGTATTCTGAGAGGTTCAAAGCTCAGGAGGGGCAGGACCGTAGATTCGAGCCCCGAGGACCATCGGATTTGCGCGTGGAATCGTGTATCGGGGTTTCGTAGGTTGAAGCCCGTAAATTTGGAAATAGGAATCGCGAAATCGCGAAATGCGATATCCCGACAGGTACAAGAGTAGTGTGGGCCACAAGGGTCAGAGTGGAGGACAGGTGGCACAGTATTTCGGACTTTCGTGGCGAGAAGGCCCGGAACATATGCATTAGGATTCGCGATATTGCGAACTCCGAAATGCCGATGAAGTGAAGGGACCGTTGGAAAGTCAACTCGCGAGCGCATCGGAGTTTCGGCATATCGAGATTCGGGAGTGGGAGAAGTGAGGTGGTTGACATCGCGAGGGGCGAAATCCCGATAGGAACAAGTCAGCGTTGACTGGTTGTCGGGTTTCGGAGATTCGAGAGGCCTACGCTCGACCTTTGGATTCGCGAAATCGTGAAGTTCGATCTCCTGATTTGTAAAGAAGGGGGATCCCACGAGGATTGTTGTGGGTGCAAATTTCCCGATAGGGAAATAGAAGAACGTTAGAGTTCTTCAGGCCGAGAGGGAAAGAGAAGATCCTGTGAGCGGGCGTGCTTGCAAGCGCGTGCTGCGTCAAGTGGTATCAGAGCACAGAAAGGTTCTTTGCTTTCTGTAGCAGAGAGGAGAAAGAGAATTCACCATGCCGCCAAGGAGAGATAGACAGTCACCCGATCCAGAGGATAGGGAAATGTCGCGAAGAAGAGGCAGGCAGATGATAGATCCAGTTATGGAGAGGCAAATGCGTGATTTCCGAGCTAGACTCGAAGACATGGAGACAGCGCGAAGACGCACAGCCAGTGCAGGGGATCTGAGTGATTCCGAAAGTGAGATTGAGGCAGAACATGAAGAGGAAGTTGCAGCTGAAGATGCATCAAACGAGCGTTTGATCAGAGCTATTGCAAGGATGGGTGCAAGAGCGAAGATGGACATTCCAGTTTACGAAGGAAACTTGGATGCAGAGGAGCTTCTAGACTGGATTAGAGCTCTTGACACATACTTCGACTATGAAGATGTCGAAGAGGACAAGAAAGTCAAGCATGTTGTCACTAGATTAAAGGGACATGCAGCATTGTGGTGGGATGAACTACAAGCTGACAGACGCTGCAAGGGCAAGCAGAAGATCAAGAGCTGGGACAGAATGATCGCGAAGATGAAGGCGAAATTCATCCCCATAGATTATCAAATTACTCTGTTCAGGAGGATGCAGAACCTGAGACAGAAGCTGATGACAGTGAAAGAATACACTGAGGAATTCTATAAACTGAACATCAGAGCAGGTCATCGGGAGAGCGATGATGAAAAAGTTGCCAGATATATGAATGGCCTGAGATATGATATCCAGGATGAGATGAGTATGGTAACCATCCGAACGGTGGAAGATGCTTATCAGATGGCTCTGAAAGTTGAGGAGAAGCTGAGCCGAAAGCAGAGTCAAAGAGGCCGAGGCAGAAGTCAGCCCAGAGGCAAATCAGTTGCCTAGGACAAATATCAGAAGCCCAAGGAGGATTGGAAGTTCGGGTCTGAGCCTAAATGCAAACGAACTGAGAGAGGTGGAACCTCATAGCAAGGGAAATATGTTGAACAGAGAGGACAACATACTAAGCAGAGAGGAGATTATGCTGACAACAACACTTTTCCTCGTACTACAGGTAGAGGAAGAGGAAGAGGCGGAGTAATCACATGCTTCACATGCAGAAAGAATGGGCACAAGTCTTACGAGTGTCCAGACAAAAAGGAGGAGACTGGAGAAGCTCACATCGCCGAGGTACAGAGGCGGGATGTTGAAGTAGAAGACGTTGAAGGCCAAAGATCGTTGATGATGCGAAAAGTCCTTTTGACACCTGAGAAGGAGGTGGAAAGTTCAGTCCAAAGGACCAGACTTTTCAGGATTGCTTGCAAGACCAAGGACAGGGTATGCAAGGTCATTGTAGACAGTGGTAGCACGGATAATCTCGTATCTACAGAGATGGTAGAGAAGCTGGAGCTGGAGACCACTGATCATCCAAGCCCATATAAAGTTTTGTGGCTACAAAAAAGGACATCAGGTAACTGTCACTAAACAATGTTTAGTTGAATTCAAGATAGGAGGATATAATGATAAGATTTTATGTGATGTTATTCCCATGGATGTTTGTCATCTATTGCTAGGTAGACCATGGCAATATGACAGGAATGTGATTCATGATGGGAGAATGAACACATACACCTTAGAGAAGAATGGGAGGACACACATGTTGCCTCCAATTAAGGATAAGGAGGTGAAGCCTAAAGTAAGAAACATTGTACTTCTCATGAGTGGGAAGAAACTTCTTACAGAGGTTAAGAAGAAGGAGGATCCACAGTTCATTGTGGTCAGAAAACCGAAGATTGTTCTGACTAGCACAAGGGTGGATGATTTACCAGAAGAAGTTCAGGAACTGCTGGAAGAGTTCGCTGACATTGTAGTGGACGAATTACCTCGTTCGTTGCCACCGATCAGGAGTGTGAGTCATCATATCGATCTCATTCCAGGAGCTAATTTGCCAAACAAATCCGCGTACAGATTGACGCCGCAAGAGAATGAAGAGGTTAAAAGACAAGTCCATGAGTTGTTGGACAAAGGATTAGTCAGGGAAAGCTTGAGTCCATGTGTTGTTCCAACAGTACTCAGTCCGAAGAAAGACGGAGGCTGGAGGATGTGTACTGACTCAAGGGCGATCAACAAGATAACCATCAGGTACAGATTTCCATTGCCGAGGATGGATGATTTGATGGATTGCTTGAGTGGAGCAAAGTACTTTTCAAAGATTGATTTGAAAAGCGGTTATCATCAGATTCGCATGAGAGAAGGTGATGAATGGAAGACAGCATTCAAAACAAACGAAGGGTTGTATGAATGGCTTGTTATGTCGTTTGGCTTAACAAATGCGCCAAGTACCTTCATGAGGTTGATGAACGAAGTCCTGAGGGAGTTCATCGGAAAATTTGTCATTGTGTATTTGGATGACATATTGGTTTACAGTAAGACAGTGGCAGAGCATCTGAAGCATTTGGCTACAGTGATGCAGAAATTGCAGCAGGAGAAGTTGTTGATAAACATGAAGAAATCCTCATTCATGAAGACAGAGTTCATTTACTTGGGGTTTGTTATTTCAGCAAATGAGTTGAGGATGGATCCAGATAAGGTGGAAGTGATCAAGAATTGGCCATCACCGAAGAATATTTTCGAGGTGAGAAGTTTTCACGGATTGGCTAGTTTCTACCGAAAGTTCATCAGGAATTTCAGTGGAATTAGTGTTGCGATGATGGATACAGTGAAGAAAAGACACAAGTCTTTTCATTGGACTGAAGAAGCTGAAAAAAGTTTTAATCTATTGAAAAGGAAGATTACGGAACAACCAGTTTTGGTGTTGCCGGATTTCCAGAAAACATTTCAAGTGAAATGCGATGCAAGCGGATTTGCAATTGGGGCAGTCTTAAGTCAAGAAGATAGGCCGATAGCATACTTCAGCGAGAAGCTGAATGAAGCGAAAGTGAAGTACTCCACTTACGACAAGAAATTTTATGTTATCATACAGGCATTGAAGAAATGGAGGCATTACTTGATACCCAAAGAGTTTGTCTTGTATAGTGACAATCATGCATTACAGTTTGTGACTCAACAAGAAAAGTTGAATCAGAAACATGATGGGTTGAGTATATGCAAAATTTCACATTTGTAATAAAACATATTTCTGGTACTGCTAACAAAGTTGTTGATGCTTTGAGCAGGAAGTGTTTGTTGTTGCAGGAGTTCAGAGTCAAAACGTTGGGTTTTGATGATCTCAGGGACATGTACGCAGATGATCCAGATTTTGGAGAGGCGTATGAAGCAACTGAGAATCCAGTTCTCGGAGATAGAAGCCAATGGGCAGAATACATGATCCAGGAGGGATTGTTGTTTAAGGGAAATCAACTATGTATTCTGAAATGCTCCATGAGGGAGAACTTGTTAAAGGAGAAACACAGTGGAGGATTAGCAGGGCACTTTGGTCACGACAAGACGTTCGCAAAACTGAATGAGTCATACTTTTGGCCGGGAATGCGAGCAGACGTCAAGAGATTCGTGGAGAGATGCAGAATTTGCCAGCATTCGAAAGGAAGGAAGCAGAATGCAGGGTTTTATCAACCATTGCCCATACCAGAAAGGTCGTGGGATGCGATTAGCATGGATTTTGTATTGGGGTTGCCAAGGACACAAAGAGGTTGTGATTCAATCTTTGTGGTAGTGGATAGATTTTCCAAAATGGCACACTTCATTCCATGTCAGAAAACCAGTGACGCAACTCACATTTCGAACCTGTTTTTCAAAGAGGTCATTCGACTTCATGGGTTGCCGAGAAGCATAGTTTCGGATCGAGATACAAAATTCATAGGGCATTTTTGGAGAACCTTATGGAAGAAGCTAAGAACTAACTTAGCATATAGTTCGGCTTATCATCCTCAGACGGATGGACAGACAGAAGTGGTGAACAGAATCTGTCTGGGAGACTTGCTGAGAAGCTTGGTGACAGAGCACCACAGCCAGTGGGACAACATATTACCACAGGTAGAGTTTGCTTATAATGACTCGGTTAACAGAAGTACAGGACAAATTCCATTTCAGGTTGTCTATGGCATGCAGCCGAAGGGAATTTCTGAACTGAGGGATTCAGAACAGACTACGACTAGGAGCGCTAATGCAGAAGATTTCGCGGAGGCGATGAAAGAACTTCACAGCCAGGTGAAGGAGCGATTGCTGAATTCGAGTCAAGAGTATAAGCGCAGAGCAGATCAGCATAGAAGACAATTTCAATTCGAGGTTGGTGATCTGGTTCTGGCACATTTAAGGAAAGAAAGGTTCCTGAGAGGAACATATAATAAATTGAAGATGAAGAAAATCGGGCCATGTAGAGTCTTGAAGAAATTTGGGGCGAACGCTTATGAGATTGAATTACCCGATGGGATCGAAATTTCTCCGACATTCAATATCTCGGATTTGTACCCATACAGAGCTGGAGAAGCAGAGACTGGAGATGAGCAACCAATGATCCAGTGGACAAAACAGATGCCAGTTGCAGAGAAGCCGCAGATGGAGTGTATACTGGACAAGAGAGTGAGCAAGAAGACCAGGAGGAAAGAATACTTTGAGTATCTGGTCAAGTGGAAGAACCATCCAGTTGAAGATGCCAGCTGGGAGACTGAAGCAGAAATATAGAGGCATGGACAGACCGTGCAGGAGCTCATGGACAGGAGCCCATGAAATTTTTTCAAGCGAGAGAGTATGATGCAGGAGCATCACCAACACATCAAGCGAGCCAGCGCAGAGGCGAGAGACAGCTGGACAAGCACTAGCACAAATTTTGAAAACACCTTGAAGTTGTTGCACAATCTTAAATGAAGTCATTAAGAAGAGGCGCACTTGTAAAATGTAAACGGACCTTGAGCCTTTAGCTCTCGTCCTTAGTAGATAGAAGGCATTTAAAGAAGTTAATGCAAGTAGGTAGAATTCAATTCTAGATTAGACAGTTTTAGAGCGCAAGAGGGAAACGGGATATAGACACCCTCATTGTGTATTGTAACATTATGAAGCATTTGAGCAAGAGCATGCAGAGAGTTGTGTAAGAACACCCATGTACAGATATTTGGATTAATAGAAAAAGGTGATTCAAATTCATGGTTTTGTGTTGTTCTCTGTGTATTGATGTTGAATGATATGCTCATGAATGTTTGCTTCCTGTTATACATTTGCTTTATATGCTATGTATATGATTTCATGTTTGAGTTTGAAGTCTGAAGGGAAGAAGGAATGAGTTTTAATTGTTTCTCTATCTGAGCTAAAGTTCCTGCAAGGAGTGCAGTTGAAGTGTTTGCAAGGAGTGCGTTGACAGAGGGTTCAGATAAAGATAACTTTTGTTCTCATCTCCGCAGGAGTGCAGTTGAGAACAGGAGTCGTGCAAGGAGTGCGCAGGCCGAGTGAAGTTCAAGGTTGCGAACCTGAGCGAGGGTTGAAGGACTGTTGCTGCAGGTGTGCGCAGAGTCGAAAGGATTCAAGCACTTGAAGTGTTTGAGGGTTGCCGCAAGGAGTGCGCGCAAGAGTCTTTTCCAAGGCTCAGAGTTACAAGGAAGCTCAGGGAGGATAGGGCTTTCGAAATTCGTTGAAGGACAACGCAGAGATATTGTGCCTTGAAGGTTTAAGCAGGCGTCGTAAGTTCACGCTGCAGGTGGACGAGTTCTGGGAGGAACACTTGGTCATTCGCAGGAATCATCAAGGAAAGACGGACGGTCGGAATTCCTTAAGGGGAATTCGCGAAGTCCCGTGAGTCGTTAGATCTCACAGAGGTGCAGGGGAGATACAGCGAAGTATTCCAAGAGGTTCAAAGCTCAGGAGGGGCAGGACCGTAGATCCGAGTCCCGAGGACCGTCGGATTTGCGCATGGAATCGTGTATCGGGGTTTCGTAGGTTGAAGCACGTAAATTTGGAAATAGGAATCGCGAAATCGCGAAATGCGATATCCCGACAGGTACGAGAGTAGTGTGGGCCACAAGGGTCAAAGTGGAGGACAGGTGGTACAGTATTTCGGAGTTTCGTGGCGAGAAGGCCCGGAACATATGCATTAGGATTCGCGATATTGCGAACTCCGAAATGCCGATGGAGTGAAGGGACCGTTGAAAAGTCAACTCGCAAGCACATCGGAGTTTCGGCATATCGGGATTCGGGAGTTGGAGAAGCGAGGTGGTTGACATCGCGAGGGGTGAAATCGCAATAAGGAAAAATCCCGATAGGAACAAGTCAGCGTTGACTGGTTATCGGGTTTCGGGGATTCGAGAGGCCTACGCTCGACCTTTGGATTCGCAAAATCGCGAAGTTCGATCTCCCGATTTGTAAAGAAGGGGGATCCCACGAGGATTGTTGTGGGTGCAGATTTCTCGATAGGGAAATAGAAGAACGTTAGAGTTCTTCGGCCCGAGGGGGAAAGAGAAGATCCTGTGAGCGGGCGTGCTTGCAAGCACGTGCTGCCTCAATGTCTCAAACTTCCCTCGTACCGAAGGTTTGGTCAGAATATCAGCATCTTGTTGATCCATTGAAATATACTGGAGCTTTATTGCTCCCATCTAAATCATGTCTCGTATGAAGTGATCTATGCTCTATGTTGAGTTAAGTGCCACGAAAGTTTGATTTCTAATGGACCAAGATATTGTCATTGATCCCAAGCTAAAGCAACAACCTAAGGTGATATTCTTGTCTATTGCATTGTCTTCCCAATTTAAGTTTGTATACACTTGCAACTTTGCTTCATCATCTCTAAGATATCTCAGACCATACTCCACAATGCCCCTCAAATACCTAAGCACATGTTTTGCTGCTACCCAATGCTCCTTCCTTGGCTCCACTATGAACTAACTCAAGGTGTTCACTGCAAACAAACATTGGACTCCTTCCCACTTACTTCAAATCCCCCCGAGGCTACTAGGTGCACTTGGCGATTGGAGCAAAAGTCTCCTCATAGTCCACTCCCTCTCTCTGGGAGAACAATCTCGCCACAAACCTTGCTTTGAACTTCTCAATGTTGCCATCTGCAACATGTTTGATCTTGTAGACCCACTTGGAACTCACAACGGACTCCCTCTATGATCTTGGCACTATGTCCCAAACATCATTCTTCATGATGGAGGTGTACTCCACCATGGCATCCTGCCATACCTTCTCGTATGCTACCTCTTGAAAATTGGAAGGCTTGGAATCTAGAATGTTGTTAATCAATGCCATATAGCCTAGAAACTTCTTCAAAGGTTTCTTCTCTCTAAATATGCTCCTAAGGTCTCAACATGCTCCTAAGCATCCTTCAATGTATGACTGAACCATCGAGGTCTCCTGACAGAAGTGCAAGGGGCTATTGTCTCCCCTTCTCCTCTTGAAGGCTATTATACTACTATGTAAATCACTAATGATCATATTTCAACCTTTGGAGCTTCCTACTCCTCATTGTATGTCACTAGGTCTAGAATCTCATTAGACCTATGCTTGTTGCTTGGAAAAGCAACCTTGGGCATGCTTGCCAAGCATGCACCCTATACATACACCATGTTGTTTGTTATCGCACAATATGTACTTGCCCAAAGCCCAAGGCAAGTGAGACAAGATTGGCGTAACAAGGGGGTGACCTATCACTGTCACCTTAATAGGAAACCCCTTTTTGTTTAGGAGTAGGATGAGACTACCTCAAGGGAGACATCCCTAGTGACCTAAAGGGCTGGTGAAATGAAGCAAAGATATAATTTACCCCCCTCTCACTGGTCACTCAATTTAAAAATGTCACAAGGTTTATGTCCTTTAAGATATGAAGCAAATGCAGAAATAAGGTGTACCTGCCCTTAACAAGACAACAATTGAATAAATTTGCAGTTACAAGCAAGAATCATATTGGTGCTTCAATGAGACATTAAACTTGTGAGATATAATTGTTAATCAATAAGTATATGCAGTAATGAGCAGATGTACAACAGCAATGAGAAATATGTAACAGTTGCAAGAATACTCTTCAGAAAATGCTTTTAAAGACAATGAAAGTATAGCATTTATCACTTAGAATGATAATATATTGTCGTAAACAAAATTCTAAGTGCTTAGCTAGCAATAAGCATTGAATATGCAGAAAATTTGCTGCTCCACTATGGTTGTAACAAACAATTATAACAGCAGCGATAAAGTTAGTTTTCTAGGCTAGGTTAGTGTTAGTTTTAGCTAGTAAAGGCTATAAGGTTTAAGGTTTGAATGTTGGTTGATTTCTCGAGGAAGAGGTGAAGAATAGTGCCTTAATGGGGTGATGGAGTCGAGAGGTGGCGGCATTCACTTGGAGTGAATAACAATAATGATATTACTAATCCAAGTAAAGAATGGATCTAGGGAGAGTAGCACCTTAAGTCTTCCTAGGATCCAAGCTTTGAGAAGGGGATCTAACTAGGGTGTATGCTCTTCTAGGCCCTAGCGCCTCCTTCTTAGATTTATTAGAAAATATATTTTAATGCAACACAATTGATCAAGGCTTCTAAAGTGCTAGCATTTTAGGGCTTTAGAAGCTTGACAATGTAAATCACCTTTAGCAAAGACTAGCAAATATAGAGTAAAGAAGTAACACCTTAAGTTATTTACACTTGGGATTTATTAAGCATGCAATTTCATAATCTTTATCATGAGCAAGCAAATATACAATAACTATTCAAATGAAATGACCAAATGTAGATTTACTTACTTCACCAAGAATAATCATACCATAAAACCCTAGATTGCAAGATGTCTTCGCCAAAATGATTCAATGTGCAAGTAAAGAGACTCCAAGAGTGGTGCGCATCACTATTTCAACCAATATACCCCAACTAGGGCGCAAATTTCAGTCCTCTTCTCTCACAATGAGAGTTATGATGAAAATGAATGTCACTTTTGTGTATTTATACCAAAATATGCATAAAATTAACTTTAGTTCAAAATAATAGTGTTGACCTAATCAATTTTCCCTAATTTTAGAAAATTAATAAAATTACATAAAATGCCCTAAAAAAGGGTGGCGTCATCCCTCCTAGGGTGACGTTAGGCCTTCTCCATGAAGCATTGAAGTCATCTAGCCAAGCATTAGGCCTCCAAAGGCCCTCCTCCATGCCACACATGTCAAAACTACAGCCCAACATCATCTCAATGTCAAACCCTAGCCGTGGGTGACGTCATGGGGCTACTAGGGTGACGTTCAAGGTCTTCAAAGGCCATTGTCCAAGTGGGAAGGGTGGCCCCTCATCGTTTAGGCCTGCCAGGGTGCCTCCAAAGGCAACGTCCTCTTCCTTCACTATGCAAGTTGGTCATCATTGTCTTGCCCCAAGCCTGGAGTCTCATCATCCATCCTCGGGCTTCAAGCCCTCATGAAGGTCCGAACAGGTCATCTCCTCATGAATACATGTCCACTGAGCAAGGTCCTACAAAGACAAATAGGTACGCCCTCCAGGGATCCATGAGTCACAAGTATCATAGCAAGTAAATCACATCCAATAATCAAACCACCCGAACATGTGCATCAAACCCCCCTTTTCAAACCAAACAAATGTTGAAGGACATTATACAATTTGTCAAATTTAAGTTTGGGAAGGGTCTCGAGGTGCCCTATTGGGTCAATCAATCCAGGTCCATGGTGTTTCCTAAGTGGAACCTATCCTAGTCATGTGTGCATGTGAGATGGTGTGGGATGAGTTTCTGGGTCATGGGGTTAATGACATACAAGGGTTTGTATTGTCTTACCTATGGGCACCTTTGTGGAGGGTGAGTTGCCCTTTGTCCACAATGCAATTGTTTCAAGTCCATTTGTTTGTCATTCTTCTTCTTAGTTTTTTCTTTCATGTTTCTTTCATGATTCAAGGAATTAGTTGGAGGCCAATGTCCTAGCTTGGTCTCCAAATACGACAGTGTCATTCACAAATACCTCGCGAAAATTAGAAGGTTGGCTCGTGATGAAACCCCATTTCCCTCAGTTATGCAAATGAGAGCCACTACCATGGCTTGGTGACCAAATGATGGTAATGCCATACCGCTAAATACTTATGATCATGATAGGCCAACACTTGATGAGACCTCCTATCCCCCAACTAACACCTTGAGTATTCATTATCATTCATTTTGTAGGTCTCCCATTTCTTATAGAGAATCATTTCATTGCTTTATCGAGGATCCCTGGGTGAAGCATCTCAAAGGTTTTATGATTGGATTTTATATTTTTCCAGCTATATTTACCCTCTGGGCCTTTAGCCCCTTCTTCCCATGAGGTAAGGTACAATCCCTTCTTGGGTCAATACACCAGAAGATCCCAAAGGCCGAGGAGATGGAGGGAAAGAAGTATGGAAAGTGACAAGTATGGTAGGGAACAGAGGATGACTTTTCAAGGAACCACCCAGTAGCAACCTATTCCTGAGGGAAACCAACTTACTAGGACACAATGACACCCCCCTCAGATTTAAATAAGGCAAAGAGCATAAATTCCAAGAAAATGTTTTGAAATAAAGAAAGATCATTTGCAACATGTTCAAATGCTTTAAATATCATAGTGATACATACCATGATACCTAGACTCATTACCTCATGGAGCAAGACCCACTGCCTTGTGGGAACCAGGCCAGTGTGGTGGATGTTGTTTCTGGTGATGTGTAGGATGCATCAATGAAAAGAAGGGCCCCTCCAGGGCTATGCTCTGTCCATCTGGCTTTCGACACTCTATGTCTACAACCTGTGGGCCTCGAGACATGACCTCCTTAGTTACCCCTAGGTTTGGGGGTAACATTGCTCAACTCTAAACTCTAGAAGACTTATGACTATCTCCCTCAAAATAGGAAACACTCAGTGATGCAAGTGGCCCATCCTCTTGTACCACAACTCGCACAAGTTGTCATTGTTATGCACCAGGGCTCAAACAAGTTCACCCTGCAACCTGTACAAATTACCTTCTCTAACCCCTATTACCTAAGCTATATCTGGGCTAGATTCTTTCAGTCTGATAAGGACTTGCTACAAAGCCCTTATCCTCCATAACCAAAACTGAAAGAAAGTTCTTCCTGAGACCTAGTACAAACATGAAATCATCAAAATCTAAAGAATTACCTTACTTGAGAAGGAACGGAATAGTGCAAACTCCTGCTACTAGGTACTTGGCATCATCACCAAGCTCAACTTGTACTTCCAAGTCCTACTTCTTCAAACTAGAAAATAGTTGTCAGGCTGACATCATATGTTGAGATGTCCCACTATCCACATACCACACATTCCTTGAAATTGTGCTAGTAGAAAGGTGAGATACCAATGAGAAATCCTTCTCAAACTTGGCAGAAAACTTGTTCATCTAAGTTTCTACAGAGGCTTCTACCTGCTTTTGTTGCTACACCCCTTTACCTTTCTTCTTGTTTGGACATTATGATGCGTAATGATAGTACTTATGACAATTGAAGCACTTGATTTTATTCAAGTCCTTTCATGGCTGTGAGGTTGACTCCTCACTCTTTCCCTTACCCTTGCTAGGTCCTTTACCTCTGCCCTTATTTAACTGACCAAATACCGCTAGGTTCTCTTCCCCATCCTCCTTGTCAACCTTTGACTCCATCAGAGTCTCCTCTTGGATACAATCATCCCAAAGCCTCTTAATGTCAGGAATTTTTTCCTGAGCATAGATACCTTTAACAAATGGTTCTCATGCAGTTGGGAATCTATTAAGTGCCATGTTCACTAACTTTGCATCTTGAACCTTCTCCCCAACTGCTACAAGTTGATCACAAATCTATATGATCTTCATAAGGTCACTAGTGATTGTGTCTAATTTGGTCACCACTATGGATCTGAGTTTGTTCCGCAATACCATCTTCATGTTCATGTTCTGACTCTAGTAGAGACTAACCAAGGCATTGAACATCTCCTTCGTTGACTTCTTCTCGGATACATGAGGGATCAAATGGTCATTTATGGCATCCAATATCATTTGTTTGGCCTTCACTTCCCTCTTGTTGTGAGCTACCAATTGTTGTGGATCTGTAAGTGAAATCACAATGTTCTTGATAATATTCCAAAGATCATTCTCTTATAGTAAGACTATAACCCCCACCTTCCATGACAAGAAATTCAAGGCACCATCCAATCTGTCCTCAAACCTGAGACACATTGTTGCCATATTTGAGATCTATTGCACAAACTCCCAAATCTGAAAATAAAACTTCGAAACCCTCTAATTGTTGGTCCTTCTTCCCTACAGTTGATTTACTGTTGCAAATCCTAGAGAATCTCAATCAAAGAAATAAGCTCTCATACCATGTGAAAAAACTCCAAGCCCTAGGTGACTAAAGTCCTTATGATCTCAATCAAACAAATAGATTGTTGAATTTAATTATCGCACAAATATATTTCAGACCATAGCATTAATCACACAATAGTTGCAAATCAAATAGCGGAAGCATAAAAATTAATTTCACACAACATAGGTAATTGCTCCTTCAAGAATAGTTTTTCATTCCTTCAAAAAACTTACAAGGAAACCTCCACACGCTGCCCAAAAGGACAACACTACACGAATACCAAAAAACACCGTAAGTTAAGTGAAACAACTCGCAGGGAAAGTACAAATGTACAGCCTATCTATACGGATTGTACGAACACAGATAGGATGCTATACACGACTGTATGGATCTGTACAACTGTACAAAACCATTATGTACAATTGCACGAAACTATTCCCTACACTGTACGGTACTAGTGCCCAAGACTGTGTGCTACCAGAAACATCTCTTTCCTGGTTTCCTAGTCTCTCTCCCTCTCCGTCGTTCAACCTGTTCAATTGCTCAAGTGTTCTCTCACTTGTGCGAACTCTATATCTTAAACTGTCTTTAAGTTTTAGTTGAGACCAAAACCCTAATCCATTTCTAAGATTACTCCTAGTCCAAGTCATGCATGCATGAAATACACTTTTTAGACTCAACTACTAAAAATAAGACTTTCACTTTTTAACTAAATTGAATTACAAAATAGAATTTACTTTTGGAAAATAGAATTACTTTTCGAAAATATCGCTAACTACTTCTCGCACATTCACACGGAACATGTGTAGAAGTTTCTATCCAAGTTGTAATTCTCAACATTTTCATTGACATAGTATTAATTCAACTCCTCACTATTTCTAGATCCACCTTATACATTTTTAGTTTTATCATTATTCCCTCCAAACTGTGTAGAAGTTTCTATCCGAGTTGTAATTCTCAACATTTTCTCTGACATAATATTAATTCAACTCCTCACTATGCCTAGATCCACCTTATACATTTTTATTTTTATCATTCTTCCCTCCAGACCATAACATTAATCACACAATAGTTGCAAATCAAATAGCGGAAGTATAAAAATTAATTTCACACAACATAGGTAATTACTCCTTCAAGAATATTTTTTCATTCCTTCGAAAAACTTACAAGGAAACCTTCACACGCTACCCAAAATAACAACACTACACGAATACCAAAAAACATTGTAAGTTAAGTGAAACAACTCACAGGGAGAGTACGAATGTACAGCCTATTTATACGGATTGTACGAACACCGATACGATTCTATACACGACTGTATGGATCTGTACAACTGTACAAAACCGTTATGTACAATTGCACGGAACTATTCCCTACATTGTACGGTACTAGTGCCCAAGACTACGTTCTACTAGAAATATCTTTTACCTGGTTTCCTAGTCTCTCTCCCTCTCCGTCGTTCAACTTGTTCAATTGCTCAAGTGTTCTCTCACTTGTGCGAACTCTATATCTTAAATTGTCTATAAGTTTTAGCTGAGACCAAAACCCTAATCCATTTCTAAGATTACTCCTAGTCTAAGGCATGCATGCATGAAATACACTTTTTAACTCGACTACTAAAAATAAGACTTTCACTTTTTAACTAAATTGAATTACAAAATAGAATTTACTTTTGGAAAATAGAATTACTTTTCAAAAATATCGTGAACTATTTCTCGCACATTCACACAGAACATGTGTAGAAGTTTCTATCTGAGTTGTAATTCTCAACATTTTCTCTGACATAATATTAATTCAACTCCTCATTGTGCCTAGATCCACCTTATACATTTTTAGTTTCATCATTCTTCCCTCAAGACTGTGCCTTGATCCACCTACATTTTTAATTTTGTTTAGTGTCATTCTTCTAAAGAATCCAAACCCAATGCAATAAAATTGATAATTACATTCATTTGTAAAGTTTTTCTAGTAACTTCTAATAAAACAAGAAGCAACTCCAATTTTACATATATGTGCTACTAAGTTGAATATTTATTGAGAAATTTTCTCCACAACAAGCCTTACTCAAATTTAAGATTTAATGGAGAAAAGAACATTAATAGACTCAAATAATATGATATTTCCTTTTATTTCAAAGAATTTTATAAAAAAATGTACCAAGCATGAAACAAGGATTTTTCATTATTGGTCAAAGGATTGAGTGCACCAATATTATTCCATGAATTCCAAAATTATAACTTGTAATGTCAATGCAATTTTATGAAACTCCATTTCTATAATATATAATTTTAGAAATTTCGCTTTAAGTATTGCTTAGAAAGAATAAAAAGGTTCTCAGTGGGACTCAAAAGTATAACGAATGTGAATAAGCATTAGTAGTGTGAAAGCAATTCTTATCACTACTGTGCTAAAAGAGGAGGAAGAGCTCATTAATCAATCAATGGAAATGGAAAAAGTATTCCATATACAAAACCAAGACCAAAACCATGTCAAGTCTACAATGTTGTTGTCAAAGCAAGTTGAGCAAGAAGAAAAGTGGGGGCAAAGAGAAAGGGATGGCTCATGCTTTGATTCATTTATCATCATGAGGGGACCAATGCAATCCCTACGATGTTGCCCAACGAATATGTAAGGCTAAGGGGGCCTTGCTATGAAATCTCAAGGAGGGACCTAGATCAATGTTGTCCATCACTCCCAACATCTAAGATCAAGGGGAAAAATCTTCGAATGGAACACTCATTGCTCAGGCAACCTTGGCAAGCAATATTGTGTGCAAAGTGACTCTGATCCTTGGACATCCTAATGTTGGTATGTTTAATGGCCTAGTGGGATTTGTATTAGGATTTGGAAGTGGAGCCCCTAAAAAGTCTCATGAAGGTTGATCGACCCATCCACCTACATTTTTAATTTTGTTTAGTGCCATTCTTCTAAAGAATCCAAACCCAATGCAATAAAATTGATAATTACATTCATTTGTAAGATTTTTCTAGTAATTTCTAATAAAACAAAAAGCAACTCTAATTTTACATATATGTGCTACCAATTTGAATATTTATTGAGAAATTTTCTCCACAACAACCCTTACTCAAATTTAAGATTTAATGGAGAAAAGAACATTAATAGACTCAAATAATATGATATTTCCCTTTTATTTCAAATAGTATTATAAAAAATTGTGTCAAGCATGAAACAAGGGTTTTTCATTATTTGTCAAAGGATTGAGTGCACCAATATTATTCCATTAATTCCAAAATTATAACTATGAAACTCCATTTCTATAATATATAATTTTAGAAATTTTGCATTAATTATTGTTGAGAAAGAATAAAAAGTTTTTCAATGGAACTCAAAAGTACAATGAATGTGAATAAGCATTGGTAGTGTGAAAGCAATTCTTATCACTACTATATTAAAAGAGGAGGAAGAACTCATTAATCAATCAATGGAAATGCAAAAAGTAGTGCATATACAAAACCAAGACCAAGACCAAAACCATGTCAAGTCTACAATGTTGTTGTCAAAGCAAGCTGAGCAAGAAGAAAAATGGGGGGAGAGAGAGAGGGATGGCTCATGCTTCGATTCATTGATCACCATGAGGGGACCAATGCAATCCCTACGATGTTGTCCAACAAATATGTGAGGCTAAGGGGGCCTTGCTATGAAATCTCAAGGAGGGACCTAGATCAATGAGGTCCATCGCTCCTAATATCTAAGATCAAGGGGAAAAATCTTTGAATGGAACACTCATTGCTCAGGCAACCTTGGCAAGCAATATTGTCTACAAAGTGACTCTAATCCTTGGACCTCCTAATGTTGGTATGTTTAATGCCCTTGTGGGATTTATACTAGGACTTAGAACTAGAGCGCCTAAAAAGCCTAATGGAGGTTGATCAACCCATCGAGGGGGGTGGAGGGGTTAAGAAGAAGTACAAGGCCGCATTGATCTAATACTTGAAGTGATATGGTCTTCCCCTTTCATTTTCTACCATTGATGGACTTGACAAGAAGTAAGAAGGAAGTGATCTTCCTAATGAAATTTGGTTTGGGAGGACCACACAAGATCCTAGATCTATAACCTAAAATCTCCTCCCATAAAGTGTTAGGTTTCTTTGGTCTAGATAGTGAAAGAAGGTGGGCATGCAATGATTTTTCCCTCTGATCTCATTGTACACTAGGCACCTGAAAATGAGGTGCTCCTCCAACTCAGTCCCCTGTCAGTGGCAAAGTTGACAAATCCTCTCAAGGCAAGGGATGTGTTGATCTATCTCAACCAAATGTTGATGGGAGCCCTCATTCTACACTCATGGAGGGGGACCTTGAGAGCATGCATCCAATGTCTATGTGTATACTCGGGCATGATAATAACACTGTCCCTTTGATGCATAAAGTGTTCAAAATAGAAAGACATCTTAGGGCTTAGGATCTTGAGGGGGAGGGAGGTCCAAGTGCCCTTGATGCACTACATGTAGATATACTCCCTAATTCCCTAGTTCAATTCATGTTTAGAGGGTAGGAGATGACTTGGATGTGAGGTGACTTGGAGCATCCAAGGGGTACTTGAAAGGGGGAAGTCAATCAACAAAAATGACCACCCATTGAAGCAACCACAAAACCTTTGAAAACTAGCAATGACTCCATCCAAGGGGATTTATTGAGGCAATATCCTTTAAGGAGTGTATAGCTAGATAAGGGTACTTATATCTACTAGACACAAAGTCTCCCAAGCTTCAAGCTCTATGAAGGAGATGAGTCTGAAGATGGCCCCAAGATGCAAAGGTTGGGCCTCGAACTCCACCAAGATGATGGATTTGGGAACTCTTTGTTTGCCATAAATGATGCATTGTAACAAAAGGATCCAAACTCCCATTGTAACAAAGCAAGCTAGCTCCCCATACCTCGAAGCCATAAACGACAATGGGTCTAATGATTGTTTTCAAGAGGTGCATCTTGGATAAGATACCCTAGAAGCGAAGTTAAGAGAATTATCTTATGAGTCAAGCAAGAGAACCATCTCCCTTGTTAAGTCGATATCGGAAAGCATGTCTCAAACTAAATCAAGGCCCTTAACACTAAACCCCCAAGTATGTGTAAGTTGTGGTAACCTCAATCTTGTCCCCTCAGAAGTAAAAGTGGTAGTCAGAGAGAGCCCATTGAGAACGTTGAAGATCATAATCTTAGTTTTACTAAGGTTGACCATCCATTATCAAAGGCCACAAAAGTTGGATAGGGCATCAATACATCTTTGCAACCACTCAAGTGACAAGCCCAAGAGATCGCATCATCTGAAACTGAACAAAGGGAGATTAAGACATGGTCTAGAGACAACCATCACCCACCTATATGTCCTCCCTATGAAAGGACACAAGTTCATCAATGTAGATCCCAAAGAGAGATGATGAGAGGGGTGCTCCCTATGAAAGGACACAAGCTCATCAATGTAGATCCCAAAGATATTCAATGAGAGGGGTGCTCCCTATGAAAGGACAAGAGCTCATCAATGTAGATCCTAAAGAGAGTCCATGAGAGGGGGTAGCATTGCTTGACCATAGTGGTTCCCTTAATGAAGTCCAAGAGATTATAAGAAAAGAAAAATCAACCAAGTTTTGTTGCATAGTTGTCTCATGATGGCCACTAGAAGGTGTTGAGATTTGGGTACCTTGGAAAGTGTTCCCCTTGTGGTTGTGGGTCTCTAACCACAAGAGATAAATATTTGACCCATTGTGCCTTATACTTTATGTCAAATTTCACTTTGACATTTTCCTAAGTCAAAAGGGTGAAATTTGTCACTTGAGGCAAAAGTGACTATTAATTCACTTTGTGGGTAAATTGGGGGACATAAAGTGAACTATGGAAACTTAACCCAAAGTGGGTTTTGAGTTGATATTTTTTTTGAGAGATCTCAACCTTTGATTAGGGATGGCTTGGGACGATCCTAGCCATCCACTTTTTAGTTTTCCTTATGATTCCTTAAGAAGGGCGCATAGGGCATTTGAAGGTTCATTCACTTGTATGTTCACCAAGAGAGTTTGGAGAAGGGCAAGAGGATGAGAATGGAAGCATTGGGAGAGGAGAGCTTGGGCACCATCTTTCATGGAGGCTTAGGTCCTCATTATTTGTTGGTATTGGTTATTGCTTGGAGGAGGGCGCCCTTGTGGAGGAGGGTGCACCACTAGCAGGTAATAGAAGGACTTGTGCTATCTCAGATCTATTTGGCTCATGTTAGAGGAGACACACAAGAGCACATTTATGTGGAAGGAATTCTTCATTGGACCAAGGAGGAAGGAGGGCGCATCACTTCAATGGATAGAGCAACAAGGGAAGAGGGTGCACTAAGTTTGGGTGCATTTCTCTTCTTGGAACTCCAAAGCTTCTCATGAGGAGTTGTTATTGTATTAGGTTCCATTGTATTAGCTTACTTGTTGTATTCACTACTTAAGATCATCATTATATATACTTTCATTCCAAACTGGTTTTACCCGGGGGGGGTTTATCCAGGGTCATGTTGACCAAAAATACTTGTGTTCATTTCATGCATCCTTAGAGTATAGATCAGCTTGTTATAGTTGTAAAGATCAAGAGGAGTGTTATTTTTTTTTAGTATATTGCATGTGCTAACATTGGTGTATGAAAACACTTGCAAGGGCACCTCAAAAGAGCACTTAACCATAAAAATTATGAGCAGAAACTTACTTGACGGTTTGTTGTTCTAAAACAACAACAAAGGAAAGTCTTGTAGATTGAAACTTAGAGCCAAATTTTAGGTCAAGGACGGACCTATTTTGGCAGCCTCATACTTCCTCGAATTTCTACATGGTATCAGAACCCTTGGTGGCAAGGACTTGTTGATTTTTGGGAGCATACAGTTGGCAGTTTTGGGACAACTTGTTAGCAGATTTTTGGACAGCTTGTTGGTAGAATTAGTGGACAGCTTGTGGGTAGATTTGTTGGACAACCTATAGGATTGTTTTGGACTTGTGTTTTCATCCTATTTCCACACCTATTTAGATAGGAGTGAGGTTGATTTGGACAACCTCTTTTCACACCTGCGTGGACAGGAGTGAGGCTGTGTTGCACAACCTCTTTTCACACGTGTTGCCAGGAGTGAGGTTGTAGTTGGATTGTCTCTTTTCACACCTGTGTTGACAGAAGTGAGGCAATACTCTTGTGCAGTGTTAGCATCGGTGTGAGCTTTAGTGGACAGCCATGTCGGTGTCTCAGATGCGGGCAGAGGATAGGCTAGACGAAGCTAGCAACTGTTCCCCTTGGAAGACCAAGATCACTTTCGTCTTGGAGGATCTGGAACTATGGGATATAATTCAAGCTCTCGTGGTGATTCCTCCTACACCTGCTCCATCACCATTGTTGGATGTAAATTTCAGGAAGCAAAACACCAAGGCGAAAAGGACTATTTGTGATGCGGTGAGATACCACATCATACCCCATTTGACTGGGAAAGACTATGCCTTTGATATATGGGCCTCATTGTGCAAGCTTTACCAAAGTCCAAACCAGAACCAGAAGATGGTTCTGCAGGACAAACTCAGGAGCATTCAGATGCTCGATTCCGAGTCGATCACATCATACCTAGACAGATTTACACAGATTCGAGACGAAATGGCCACAGTCGGGGAGATTGTGGATCTTGACTTCTTGGTGAAGACATCTTTGAACAGCTTTACCAAACCTTGGGGTTCATTTGTACAAGGCATTGTAGCCTGGGAGGTCATGCCTGCCTGGGAGAGACTTTGGGACGACTTCGTACAGGAGGAGCTGAGATGCAGCTCAGGATCTTCAGGACAACAGCGTATTTCAAAGGGTGATGAGGACCTTGCTCTGTGGACTAAGTGCAAGAAGAAGACCAACAGAGGTGCTAGACATGGTCCCAAGGGAGGGGCCAAACCACAGCAAAGTGGCAGTGGGAAAGAGAGAGACATGAGCACAGTGAGATGCTTTGCTTGTGGAGAGATGGGGCACTATGTAGGACAATGTCCCAGGAAGAAGAAGAAGAAGCAGCAGGATGGTACTGCAGCGACAACATAGGAGGAGGATTTCGATGCTCAGTTTACAAGAGAGTGTGGATTCATCAATTGTTGTTCGTCAGTATATACAGCATCTAGTGGTGGGTGGGGAGACAGAGTTGAGGAGGACCTATTGACTCAGAGTATTGATTCAGAGGGAGCTCAGACTCAGTTTTCAAGGACAGCATCTTCAGGGGTGACTGGTCCACCCGAGACAGCTTCAGTTTCAGAGTTGTTGAGACAGAGGGTTGGTGCAGGGGCTTCAAAGCATCAAAGATTGATGAGG
>SNQJ01S0001719.1:101433-124838 GCA_010110895.2 Picea sitchensis
ATCTAGTTGATCTTGGATAGGTGGAGATGCACTTCCATCTATAGATCAAACAGGTTGAGCAGATATGTGTCAGAGACCACTTGTGATTATCAAGGTACAGCCATACTCACTGAGTATTTGCCAGCAGGCAACCATGTCCACTGTAGGGATAAGATTGGGGGTGAATGGCACTTTCCTTAGTAAGAGGGAATGTTGAGATTTGGGTACCTTGGAAAGTGGTACCCTTGTGGTTGTGGGTCTCTAACCACAAGAGGGAAATATTTGACCCATTGTGCCTTATACTTTATGTCAAATTTCACTTTGACATTTTCCTAAGTCAAAAGGGTGAAATTTGTCACTTGAGGCAAAAGTGACTATTGATTCACTTTGTGGGTGAATTGGGGGACATAAAGTGAACTATGGAAACTTAACCCAAAGTGGGTTTTGAGTTGAGAGTTTTTTTTAGAGATCTCAACCTTTGATTAGGGATGGCTTGGGACGATCCTAGCCATCCACTTTTTAGTTTTCCTTATGATTCCTTAAGAAGGGCGCATAGGGCATTTGAAGGTTCATTCACTTGTATGTTCACCAAGAGAGTTTGGAGAAGGGCAAGAGGATGAGAATGGAAGCATTGGGAGAGGAGATCTTGGGCACCATCTTTCATGAAGGCTTAGGTCCTCATTATTTGTTGGTATTGGTTATTGCTTGGAGGAGGGCGCCCTTGTGGAGGAGGGTGCACCACTAGCAGGTAATAGAAGGACTTGTGCTATCTGATTCATGTTAGAGGAGACACACAAGAGCACATTTATGTGGAAGGAATTCTTCATTGGACCAAGGAGGAAAGAGGGCGCATCACTTCAATGGATAGAGCAACAAGGGAAGAGGGTGCACTAAGCTTGGGTGCATTTCTCTTCTTGGAACTCCAAAGTTTCTCATGAGGAGTTGTTATTGTATTAGGTTCCATTGTATTAGCTTACTTGTTGTATTCACTACTTAAGATCATCATTATATATACTTTCATTCCAAATTGGTTTTACCCGGGGGGGGTGGGGGTTTATCCAGGGTCATGTTGACCAAAAATACTTGTGTTCATTTCATGCATGCTTAGAGTATAGATCAGCGTGTTATAGTTCTAAAGATCAAGAGGAGTGTTAATTTTTTTTAGTATATTGCATGTGCTAACATTGGGGTATGAAAACACTTGTAAGGGCACCTCAAAAGAGCACTTAACCATAAAAATTATGAGCAGAAACTTACTTGACGGTTTGTTGTCCTAAAACAACAATAAAGGATAGTCTTGGAGATTGAAAATTAGAGCCAAATTTTAGGTCAAGGACAGACCTATTTTGGAAACCTCATACTACCTCGAATTTCTACATGGTATCAGAACCCTTGGTGGCAAGGACTTGTTGATTTTTGGGAGCATACAGTTGGCAATTTTGGGACAACTTGTTAGCAGATTTTTGGACAGCTTGTTGGTAGAATTAGTGGACAGCTTGTGGGCAGATTTGTTGGACAACCTATAGGATTGTTTTGGACTTGTGTTTTCATCCTATTTCCACACCTATTTAGATAGGAGTGAGGCTGATTTGGACAACCTCTTTTCACACCTGCGTGGACAGGAGTGAGGTTGTGTTGCACAACCTCTTTTCACACATGTGTTGCCAGGAGTGAGGTTGTAGTTGGATTGTCTCTTTTCACACTTGTGTTGACAGAAGTGAGGCAGTACTCTTGTGCAGTGTTAGCATCTGTGTGAGCTTTAGTGGACAGCCATGTCAGTGTCTCAGATGCGAGCAGAGGATAGGCTAGACGAATCTAGCAACTGTTCCCATTGGAAGACCGAGATCACTTTCGTCTTGGAGGATCTTGAACTATGGGATAAAATTCAAGCTCTCGTGGTGATTCCTCCTACACCTGCTCCATCACCATTGTTGGATGTAAATTTCAGGAAGCAAAACACCAAGGCGAAAAGGACTATTTGTGATGCGGTGAGATACCACATCATACCCCATTTGACTGGGAAAGACTATGCCTTTGATATATGGGCCTCGTTGTGCAAGCTTTACTAGAGTCCAAACCAGAACCAGAAGATGGTTCTGCAGGACAAGCTCAGGAGCATTCAGATGCTCGATTCCGAGTCAGTCACATCATACCTAGACAGATTTACACAGATTCGAGACGAAATGGCCACAGTCGGGGAGATTGTGGATCTTGACTTCTTGGTGAGGACATCTTTGAACAGCTTTACCAAACCTTGGGGTTCATTTGTACAAGGCATTGTAGCCTGGGAGGTCATGCCTGCCTGGGAGAGACTTTGGGACGACTTCGTACAGGAGGAGTTGAGATGCAACTCAGGATCTTCAGGACAACAGTGTATTTCAGAGGGTGATGAGGACCTTGCTCTGTGGACTAAGTGCAAGAAGAAGACCAACAGAGGTGCTAGACATGGTCCCAAGGGAGGGGCCAAACCATAGCAAAGTGGCGGTGGGAAAGAGAGAGACATGAGCACAGTGAGATGCTTTGCTTGTGGAGAGATGGGGCACTATGCAGGACAATGTCCCAGGAAGAAGACGAAGAAGCAGCAGGATGGTACTGCAGCAACAACATAGGAGGAGGATTTTGATGCTCAGTTTACGAGAGTGTGGATTCATCAATTGTTGTTTGTCAGTATATACACCATCCAGTGGCGGGTGGGGAGACAGAGTTGAGGAGGACCTATTGACTCAGAGTATTGATTCAGAGGGAGCTCAGACTCAGTTTTCAAGGACAGCATCTTCAGGGGTGACTGGTCCACCCGAGACAGCTTCAGTTTCAGAGTTGTCGAGACAGAGGGTTGGTGCAGGGGCTTCAAAGCATCAGAGATTGATGAGGAGGTGGAGAAGGGCACCACAGAGGCTTGAGCCTCACCTTGCTATGGAGACGAGCATATCAGGTTCAGGTTCCACTTCAGGTGGAAGTCACTTGGTGAGAGGCCAAGTTGAGGATATTGGTGAGATGTCAAGATACAGAGACTCTTGGTGAGATGCCAAGAGGGGAGACTCTTGGTGAGATGCCAAGAGATGTGACTCTTGGTGAGATGCCAAGAGAAGTGATTGTTGGTGAGATGCCAAGAGAAGTGATTGTTGGTGAGATGCCATGAGGTAGAAATCCTTGGTGGGAGACCAAGGTTGAGATCTTTGGTGTGATGCCAAGATCTAGTTGATCTTGGATAGGTGGAGATGCACTTCCATCTATAGATCAAACAGGTTGAGCAGATATGTGTCAGAGACCACTTGTGATTATCAAGGTACAGCCATACTCACTGAGTATTTGCCAGCAGGCAACCATGTCCACTGCAGGGATGAGATTGGGGGTGAATGGCACTTTCCTCAGTAAGAGAGAATGTTGAGATTTGGGTACCTTGGAAAGTGGTACCCTTGTGGTTGTGGGTCCCTAACCACAAGAGGGAAATATTTGACCCATTGTGCCTTATACTTTATGTCTAATTTCACTTTGACATATTCCTAAGTCAAAAGGGTGAAATTTGTCACTTGAGGCAAAAGTGACTATTAATTCACTTTGTGGGTGAATTGGGGGACATAAAGTAAACTATGGAAACTTAACCCGAAGTGGTTTTTGAGTTGAGATTATTTTTGAGAGATCTCAACCTTTGATTAGGAATGGCTTGGGATAATCCTAGCCATCCACTTTTTAGGTTTCCTTATGATTCCTTAAGAAGGGCGCATAGGGCATTTGGAGGCTCATTCACTTGTATGTTCACCAAGAGAGTTTGGAGAAGGGAAAGAGGATGAGAATGGAAGCATTGGGAGAGGAGAGCTTGAGCGCCATCTTTCATGGAGGGCTCATGGAGGCTTAGGTCCTCATTATTTGTTGGTATTGGTTATTGCTTGGAGGAGGGCACACCACTAGCAGGTAATAGAAGGACTTGTGTTATCTCATATATGTTTGGCTCATGTTGGAGACACACAAGAGCACATTTGTGTGGAAGGGATTCTTCATTAGACCAAGGAGGAAGGAGGGCGCATCCCTTTAGTGGATAAAGAAACAAGGGAAGAGGGCACACTAAGCTTGGGCGCATCCCTTCAATGGATAGAGAAGTGAGGGAAGAGGGCGCACTAAGCTTGGGCGCATTTCTCTTCTTGGAACTCCAAAGCTTCTCGTGAGGAGTTGTTATTGTATCAGGTTTCATTGTATTAACTTACTTGTTGTATTCACTACTTAATATCATCATTATATATACTTTCATTCCACACTGGTTTTTCCAGGGGGGGTTTATCTAGGGTCAGGTTGACCAAAAATACTTGTGTTCATTTCACATATGCTTAGAATATAGATCAGCTTGTTAGAGTTGTAAAGATCAAGAGGAGTGTTATTTGTTTTGAGTATATTGCATGTGCTAACATTGGGGTATGAAAACACTTGCAAGGGCACCTCAAAGGAGCACTTAACCATAAAAATTATGAGCAGAAAGTTACTTGACGGTTTGTTGTCCTAAAACAACAACAAAGGACAGTCTTGGAGATTGAAACTTAGAGCCAAATTTCAGGTCAAGAACATATTTGTTTTCGCAGCCTCATAGTACCTCGAATTTCTATAGAAGGGTCTCTAAAATACCAATGCCACAAAACCTTTGGAACGAGGCCTCTCTTCGAACAGAGTCAAATGCCTTTTGAAAGTCCACAAAACAACAAACAACTTTTGAAGAGCGATGACAATCCTCCTTGATAATTATCTAGAGAGTGACGATGTGATCAATGGTTTGAGACTCTAGACGAAATCCTCCATGTAATCTAGCCTTGAGGTGCCTCCTTTCTAGCTCATTTGATAACCACATATGAAGTATTGCAACATAATAGAGCTTGGCGAAAATGTGTTCACGATGCAACTATGTGTCAGCGATGCAACTAAAGGAGCAAAGTTGGACACCCCATAAGACAATGAAGAGGATCTAGGAGTGGGACATAAATCATGCAATGCCCATGTCAGTTCAAAGTTGGGGGATTCAAGGTCACCAAAAGACAACGTGAGAAACGACTATTACATTAAGTATCTCAACATGCGAAGAAATGATGAAAAAGATTGAAGTCCAAGCCAAAACATGTTGGCCAAATAAGTGCAATTTTAAACTATGTTTATATCTTGCATGTTTATATATGTACAATCTAGCATTCTGGACATTTTGTAATAGTTAAACAAAGATAAATGGAAGTCCCCCTCATTTTGTATATTTGCAAAGAAACATAATGCAAATACATGTTTGGTTAATCAAAAGAGGTTGGGAATAGAATATAGGGTGCACATATATCTCTTACATATGCCTCCCAGCATTACACATATTGTTTGATTAGGATGCCCTACTAGACTTTTGATTCCACATCAAGCAACTATAATAATCGCTGCCAAAATTAAAGTCAATTGTGAAGATACAAATTCCACTTAAGAATAGGTTAATCTTGTCGCAAAAAGACCCTTTTTCAAGGGTAATTTTAGATACGAATCCAAAGAAAAATCTTGCATGCTTAGAATTCCACCATGATCAAAGTTCTATGCATGGTGAAATGTTTTCCAAGGGGTTTTGCCCAATTCTAAATCATTCCAAAAACCTTAGCAAGTCAAGGTTGTTTGCTACACAAATAGTCCACTCCATTCCACTTATGGTAGGGATGATTTTGCGTTAAATCAAGTTAAGGTGCAATTCAAAGATCTTTTAGGTATATCCTTGTGAATTTCAAATACCACTTCATATGGATACAACAATCACTACCAAAAGCAAAGTGAATCAATAAAATATTGAAACTCTATCTATCATTAAGATGGGGATAGATCCATCTTAACTTCGGATCTATCATGCGCCAAGAGGCATCAAATCCCTCGAGATGAAAACCTTTTTTCAGAGTACAAAAGTTGAATAAATGTTTGCATCTCGAAGGATTTGATGCCTCTCAACGCATGATAGTTCCGAAGTTAAGATGGATCTACACTGGTTCTTTATATATATATGACACATGTCAACTCCATGTTGAGCACAAAAGGAATTGCACGTCTCCCTCATACTCAACAAATCATTCAAATGTTTTAACCATAAAAAAAAAATTGCTTTCAATTGTTATATATATATATATATATATATATATATATATATATATATATTGAAATATTTTACTTATTACTAATATTTTTTTAAATGGTCTATGTTAACTCCATATTAAGCATTGACGAAATTACACATATCCCTAGTATGGAGAAGTAGAAAGCACCTATCTGTGGAATAAGAATTATTTTACTTTCATACTCTCTTTATATAAAGTTGATATAAAAATATTTTACTTGAGGTGTATATTAAAATATTTTTTAAATATCGTGTGTCAACCCCATGTTGAGCACAAAAGGAATTACACATCTCCTTCATACTCCATTGTACAAAGTGTCTTTTGGCATAATACAAAAATGTGTACTTTATATATATAAAGACGATATTAAAATATGTGGACATTGAAATATTTATTTATGGCCCACGTTTTTCTTATTAATGTTTTTTAAATGTCACATTTCAACTCCGTATTATGCATTGAAGGAATTACACATCTCCATCATTATGGGAAGTAGAAAACACCTATCAACCAGATAAGATTTTTTTTACTCTCAATTACTCTCTCTCTCTCACTCTATATATATAGTTGATATAGAATTATTTTACTTGAGATGGATATTGAAATATTTTATTTATGGCTGACATTGAGATATTTTTTGTTATTAATATATTTTTTTAAATGCCACATGTCAACTCCATATCAAGAATGGAAGGAATTACACATGTCCCTCATATTGGGCTATAGAAAGCACCTTTTGGTGCAAAAATAACTCAAAAGTCACTGGGAATAACTCAAATCTTTACAAGGGGCACTCAAATAGCCCCTTTTCTGATGAGGACAGTTTTTCTAGCAAGGCAAAGTTTTGCTCCATCCACTCATTTTTGTCGAAATTCCAATGATCTAGGCCATCTTAGAATGAACCAAACCCCCCAAAGGGAGAGTTCCATGGTCGAAGTTCCCATCAATCAAATGGAACTATAACTTACAACAAAATTTCTATGAAATTTGGGAGGTAGTTTCCGCAGAAAAGGGAGTGCCCTAAGTGCCCCTTATCCCATGCTAGAATGACTCCAGCACTAAGATTTAAGAGTCAACTGAATTGTGGTCAAACATGGCAAATCAGCTTTTTGCCTTGAGTCTCACCTTGCTTAGCAAGAGTTGAACACACGAATTCGCCAAGTATAATAACCCCAACGCTTACCCATCAATTCCACTTGAGTGATGAGTTGGCATTTGTCATTTCATATAGTTTTCTCAATATTGACTTGCAAATGCAAAAACACCATACTAGACCCTAGAATTGAAAAGCATGCAATTCTTTCCACATCTATCTCAGTTTTTTGATCAGATACTTACAATAGGAGCCTATCTTGCCAACAACTTATCATATGTGCTTTGAAGCAGTAAATAAAATTTATTGTGTAGCACCACTTAAGACAACAACCTTAGAGACCATAAAAAATACTTCTTATGGGACAATTTTTGCCAGTTTAGAAGGAAAGCCTAGCAATAAAAATTCTCATAAAAGCATTTGCATCTCCATTTAAGACTTCCTCCCGACACATGTAGTTGGGCTTAGCTAGTTAGGAGTTGGTAATATTTTTCATTGTATTATATATTCCATCTGAAATGGCATTTACTTGTTTTCATTTTTCCATCTTCTCCGATTTTGCATTTTGCTTTAAACGCCGCCTGTTCAAAAATGATGTCTGGTTTACTATGAAAACAAGACAGAACATCGTTCTCAAAATTAACCTATAGCAAATGATTTTTATTAAAAGGTAGATAATTTGAAATTCACATATTACTGTCTGTTGAAAGATTAAATGACTTTTGCTTTTAATGCAAAAAATCCAACTAAAATGGTTACTGGTTTATCCATGCATTTGCAGGGTCAAAATCAATTCTGGTTTGCACTAATTCATTACCAAGAGCGCAGATCTAAAATAAAGCATATTTTATTCAATAAGTATCATCAAGTATCCTCCATATTGTAGCAATTCCACGACTGACCAAAAATTGCACACATTTAGATTCTAGAACCCCTATACAGATTTCTTACATATATATGAACTTCACAATGCAAGCAAAGATATTATAAAGCATATGGATAAGCTCTTATCTTATTTTAGAAAATTTGAGGTGCCTGGAAAACGGGGGGGTACCCAAAAGATACACACTCTGACTCCCAAAGCCTAAATTACGCACATCCACTCACACATGCCTCTGCAAAACATCATAAATACAAAATGGATATTATTAGTCTTTCTGATCCACAAGACACGAAACTTTGATGAGCTAAGAGCTAATTACCATTATTTCTGACAAAAAAAGGCTTCATATGTCAACAAAAGTATCCAAATCTAGAAGATAACTCACAATCAACAGGTAGCATTTTCCATTTCTGGTTTTTCTGTTTCTTCCAACTAAACAATATCAACTCGTTGCCATCTTCAATATTCCCATGTTTGCCATCAGCAAGCTTTGCATCTAGATTCAAACGAATGTTACCTACAGGACGAATACACTGATATCCACGACCAACATCGGCACTTTGCGTCCAAAGAACAGACTCATCCAGATCATTTTCATTATAATAAGATAGCTCAACCTACACAGAAAATTTTATTATCAGAATTTGTGAAGTCATAATTCATGATAACAAATGGTCTTTTGGGAAGGTACAGAATGTTCATATTGTAGTTGAATGTAGAGGAAGACAAGTACAGTACGCTTATAGAGCAGAATTGAAGGGCAAATAATGTTCTTTCTGACTACAAAAATACTTCAAAATGTGTGTTGAGTATGTTCCAAATAAATATTTTAGTTCGAGGGAACACAGAAATTCCACTCAATCGACACAAAGAATGGTTCAAACCAACCAATTTCAGACTATTAAGATTTTTAAACTCACCCTGTCCCACTCTTGGCTGCCATGTTTTAGAGCCTTCAATGTGGCCTTACTAACCAATGCAAAGGCTGGGAAACCTACTTCGTCCCGTATTTTATTTCCCCATTCATCCACCTTGATCCAGTGCTGCAGCCAAAGTACTGAAAATTAGTTCACACAAATAAAGTGGTTACCATGTTCAATACCAGCTCAATTGAGAAGATAAAATTTACTCAAAAGATTTATAAGGTTCTTATATGTTGGCAACTAAAAACCATCAAGAATATTGGGTACCTGAGAAACATCATCTGCATCACCGGGTGTAAGAACGACCTCCCCGTCACGTACAGTCAAGAAATATTCGGGACTTTGTTCACAGTAAATCCTTACACTTTGGCCTTCAGGAATGTGCTGTGGGAAATCATGATGATGATGATGTGTGTGTACTGCGTATGCTGGACCTTCATAGTTTGTAACTTTGTCTGTCCTTTCTCCATAAGGTGCACCCTCATAATTTGGGACACCTTCTGCATAAGGTGCACCTTCATAATTTGGGACACCTTCCCCATAGGGTGCACTTCCATAACTCGGGACATCTTTTCCATGCGATGCACCTCCATAACTCTGGACATCTTCTCCATACTGTGCACCTTCATAACTTGACACACCTCCATATTTTGGGACACCTCCGTATGGTGTATCCTCTGCTTCGTACTTTTGGACTTGGGAAATAGGATTAAATGCTTATTAACCACAATCAAGATGAACATCTCTTAGACTCCAGATGCATGACAACTAACACATGATGGAATATGAAATCTATTAAAGTTAGGAGATTCCCAACTTGGTACACTATGTGATCTAAGTTTCAAATGCAGAAAGAACAGTGCTCAAAATGTAAACAAATAAAAGCCAGATTTCAATATGAAACAAATCATGACACAAAAAATAAGAATTCCCCTGCACACCAGCATAAGGTATACATACCAACATTAAGAAAGAACCAATCAATATCAAACAGGTTTCATTGCCTGCAAAAGGCTTTACTTACAAATGGGCAATATCTTCCACTTCTGGTTTTCTTGTTTCTTCCATTTGAAAAGAATAAGATCTGTTCCATCCTGTATGCCTCCACTTTCTGGATCACCATGGTTTGCATCCAAATTCAGGTCTGTGTTATCCACTGGACGGATACACTTATAACCATTTCCAACGTCATCACTTTGAGTCCAAAGAACAACTTCATTTAGTTCATCCTTCGAGTACGGACATGTGTGAACCTGGTCCAAGTGTAAGAAAATAAGTCAGCTTGATATTCAACTGCTGAAATGAACGAATCCAATAGAGTTACAATGACACAAATGGATAATAATTGCCCTTAAAAGTTATTTTCCAAGATCTACTCATAAAGATCTTTTAAGGAAACCGAAGGTTTGGGAAAAAACTACAAATTGAAGCTATATGGTTTTAGAGAACCAGCCAGTATATCCGATTAACAGAGATACAAAGCACTAGGTAAATTTGTGGTTTAGTCACATCTTGGCTGTAAAAGAAATATAAATATTTTCCAATATATTAAGGCCTGGGATTATCAAACCTTCTCTTTCTCTTCCTTTCCATGCCTTAGAGCCTGACGTGTGGCCTTGTTTATTAAGGCAAATGCTGGGAAACCAGCGCTATCCTTCACCCTTATTCCCCAGGTACCATCGATGATCCATTGCTGCAAAGTCCAGTAAACTTGATTAAAGTTGATGCACCGCTATTCTTGCATTCATGAAATTACTTGTTCAATTTATCATAAGCTATGCATACAAAACCTGCAAAAGAATTTGTAAATCAACTTCTGGGCAGGAGTACAAAAGGTGATGTAATTTACCTGGTAGGGATTGGATTCATCGCCAGGTGCAAGCACCACGCTGTCTTCTTTTGCTGTTAAGTAGTATTCCGGATTGGCTTCACAGTAAATCTTCACAATTTCTCCAGAAGCCTCGACCTCCTTATGGTGGTGAAACATTGTATTGATTCTGTTCAATAAAAGTAACTATAACATTTTGTTGTAGGCAGGAAGAAAAATACATGTATTGTCAGTGTAATGACACATCAAAAAAGTCAAAATGATTGATCGGCATTTTACACTTCAAAAATGTTTGATCGCCACGTCACCAGCTTAGTGACATTTTAAGATAATTGCACCGCCTAGTGAGGAAACATTGAACTCGTTAATCCAATTAATAGAATGCCATGTTTCCCCATAGAACAGAATGATATTGTGACAGTAAAATTAACATGAATGACCTACTTTGTCTTACCAAGAAAAAGAAGAAGCTTCAATCGAGGTAGGCATCGTCAAATCATGTTTGTCACATTTTAATTTGTAACTAGACTACAAAGTGAGTACAGTGAATTGATGCGGGAGCATCCCTAGCTAAGCAAGCTATCTTGCATGCATTTGAATTTATAGATAGGTGTGGAAAACTTAGAACTACTTCCAGTTCAAATTTTAGGAGTTGGGCATGCCTACTTTTCCCTGCACATGCATTTTAAAACACTTGACATGCATTTTCCTGAATTAGACATGGAGTCATGGTACAAGATGAAAAGGGCTTGTAGATAATTGAATGTAGAACTCAGATCATCTTTCAAAACTTGATTTGGATTCTTAACTTGGCCTTAGCATGCATTTTACTGATGATTATGTGCATTTTCTTGAAATGCAAAAACAGTGTGAACAACTTTGCAGGCAAACTATGTGCATTTTGGAGATGAGTCGAGGAAATCTAAAACATGGGTTTTGTGCCCAACATGGCAAACAACAGACAGTCATAAACAGTTTCCTTATATCATGCATGAAGAAGATTTAGTGTGCATTTTGGTAAGGCCTCACAGACCTTTTCGACATTGGATTAAAAGAGGGTGAGTACTTTTACATAGCAGCAAATTGCTAGGCTCAAATTGAAAATCTGAAAATGTAGAAAGGTGAGGAATGAGAAAATACACATTCTCCAATTTGAATCACTCAATTTGGTCAAGAAATGAACCCTATGTGTGCATTTCATGAAGCAAGACAATTCCGAGAATGCAGTTTTTCACAGTTCATCATAGTAGTAATAAATCTTCTGGAATCATTGTGTTCTAATTTATGTTCCACTAAACTAGAACACAGTTATTTTCAGAAATTTAATATTAAGACAATTTTCGTCAATTTCAGTGAAAAAATACGTAAATTGCTGACTTGGCAGATTTAATACAGAAAAATAGAGGTGAATTAGAAAATTCTGGGATGTGGGTTTTGTCTGCAAGGCGAAAACATACACACACATAATCTAACTTCCTCAAAAGAACACCTGTACGAATTTTGGTGTGCATTTTTCTGACCCCTATCATGCAGATTTGTGCCCTATTTTTAACAGCAGACTTGAAATTTTGAAAAATTAATGCAAACTCAACATCCTTAGTGAATTTTTAGAAACCCTTAGAATATGAAGCGTTGAATTTGAACAACTGGGTAGTTGGAAGACCAAAAGCCAATAAGCAGAAGCATAAATATGAAGTTTGTGAATGAACAAAGGACCCTTGCCTCTTGTTTTGATTTGGGTTTTTGCAGTGATTGTTGTTGTCACTTGTGTGATCCAGAGACCGATGCATAGGCTCTGCAGATGTAACGAGGCCCAAGAGCATTGGGCATTGACTCAATCAAGTTGCAGAGAATATTGTCAAAGGTCTTTGCTGTAATTTTTAGCGATAACAAACTGTGTAATGTCTATTAATATTAATGCATTTGCAGATTTGTGATTTGTTGTGAGTGCTTTCCCCTGTGACCATAATCACAAGCCCCCAAGCACTACATCATAAATTCAAGGTATATCCATTTTACTTATAGTGATGTTGAAAACTTTAATAATAGTAAAATTTTTGCTCCTATTTTCAAGAAACAAATCAATTAGTTAATCCAAGCATGCACATAAGTAGAAGTGAATATCTGAAATGGCATTTAGTAAGTCAAAGAGTCAAAATGAACAGAAAATGAGTTATGGCCTGAAGATCATGATCTATGGCTATGTGTGGTACATTTGTACTGTCATTTTGGCATCAAGTCTGGCCTTGTTGGCTTGTCAAGCGGCAAGCCAATGTCTTCACGTAGCCTTTTCCATGATCATTCACTGCGGTGAACCTGAACCAACAACTAGCATTGGCAAGCAAGGCTCCTCAAAAGTTCGTCCCAAAGGTGTACCACAAGGTAAGAACCCTCCTCTAGATATCGATCTCTCTGATCTTGAGTATGCTAGCCTTTATCATAAGTTTTGGGTAGGTTCCATTCTTGATTATTTTGTTGGAAGGGTGCCTCCTAAGGCAATTATTCGACATTGGATCCACAAGGAATGGGATGAAATGGTTGGCACTGCACACACATGTGGAGCCTAACTAAGGGACTTTAAGTTTTTCCTGTTAGAGATCAACAACCCTTCCCATGTAAAAGAGATAATGAATCAAGGCCCCTGGATCTGTAAGAACACCCCAGTGGTCCTTGACCGGTGTCACTAGAACCATGATTTTCCAACTAACAAAATAGCATAACTTGCTTTATTATGTAGTTTGGGTAGATTTCCCAAACATGCCCATGCAATTTTGGCCAACCCTATGGTAAACCGTCGCCCCTTTCGTGGAGTTTATTTGTAAAAACCCAAGATATTTTTCAATCCTTAGCATCAATGTCGTGTCTGTGTGTGGGTTAACCTCTCCTAGTTTTTAAGAAATTTTTGTACATCCAAATTGGTAGCCGATTGTATCATCAGCTTACCACTATACAAATTTTCCCAATACCTACTTCTGCTACCAAAATCGAAACCATCGCATAAAGGATTGTCCTCTCATAGCCCAAGCCAAAACCAAAACAACCTTGCCCTCACAGTTCCCTCCCACTCCCAAAGCTTTGCAGACACCCAAAGCAAATGAAGGTGCATGGACAAAAGTTGTGTGTAAGGGGAAATGGGCTCATGTGGCAAAGCCTCAGCTTACAAAAGCCCCAACTCCTAACCCTCCAACCTCTAAGGCCTCATCCATAGATAACTCTAGTAGGCCTCCAAGACCTCTTTTGGTTTCATGTATGTGGGTCTTCAAGACCTTGATAATAATGACATGAAGATGCATGATGTCAATGGTTTTTCATGAAAGTAACCTCTTGGAATGTTTGGGACCTAAACAACCCCAACAAAAAACACACTATCCACCAATGGTTGACCTTTATCAGTGAGACAAATATTCTTTGTTTACAAGAGGTCAAAATTGTGGATTTTATGCTTCGTATTGCCTTGTCAGTCATTTGGTCGGAGGCAAGAGCTTTTTATTTTGATCAAGCTAACGAAAAGGAGGGGTAGCAATCCCTATCTTTCCATTGCTTTCCATTATTGTTGTTGAGTGGGCTACGGACAAGTCTTTGGGAAGGGTCCATACCTAGAGACAGGGTTGCATCGTAGGCTCAAAAGTGGCAAAGGAGAGCCTACGATGCAACCCTACCTCTAGATGAGATAATTACAACCTTCATGAAATGGTCGATGATAAGGCCCCCAACTTGGCTGCCTTTCCCTGTGAACTCTAGAGTCTACAAGGCCACCTGGAGTTTGTTGTGCTAGACCTTTTACAAGTTTACAATGAATCTTGGCATGATCAGTGACCAATCCCAAGGGACATGAATAACCAAGGCCTTATTCGGTTTATACCCAAAGCAAGAGACCTAGAGATTATTGCAAATTGGCAACCTAATGCTCTAGTCAATACTTCATACAACACTTTGGCCAAAGCTCTAACCTTGTAACTGAAGCATCAACTTCCCAAGATTACTTAAACTGAGCAAACTAGCTTTATCAGGGGTTGATACATTCTCGACAATGTCATAGCAATTTGGGAAGGAATCGAACGGGCCCAAACTTCAAGCCTAGATTCCTTGTTCATCAAAATCGACTTTGAGAAAGCTTATGACCAAGACAAGTGGTCCTTCATTCTACTTCCCAACATTACTCAATCGAAGCAAATTGGATTTATAAGGGATCGATACATTCTCGATTATGTCATAGCATTGAAGAAATGGAATGGGCCCAAAATTCAAGCCTAGATGCCTTGTTCATCAAGATTGACTTTGGGAAAGCCTATGATCTAGTCAAGTTGCCCCACATCTTGGCTATGCTTAAAGCCCTAGGGCTTGGACCATCTTTTCTCCCTTGTGTTGAGACCATCTTTGTGAATGCCTTAGCCTACCTTTTTATTAATCATTGTAAATAAGAGAAAAATGGGTTGTTTAAGTCCATTGGACAAGGATGTCCCTTAGCTCAAGCCCTTTATGTCATGGTTGTTGAGGTGTTGGGGTATTTGCTCAAATCTAAAGTCAATATGGGACACATTCAAGGAATTCCTCTTCCTGAGCCAAAGTCTAACCAGTGAGTTAATGAGCATTCTATCAATGACTCTTTCCTAACTATCTCAAAAAGACTAGCAATCTTGGAAATATATCATGGAGCGCCTAGCTATTTTTTGTAGTACCTCCAAGACAAGAATACAATGGGCCAAGATTCAATTCTACAAGCAAAGCCAACACCCCCAACACCTAAGTGGCTTTCACCTCAAAACGGGACTTCGATTCAACCAAACCAAATCTTTGAGTTCTTGGGTATCCACTTTGCCTTCCAAGCCTCACCTAAAGAGCTATGGGAAGTGGTGGTACAATGGATGGAGAAGAAGATAGATAAGTGGATTACTAAACACATGGCATTAGCACCGAAATTCCAAATCTACACCAAAAGCATTGGCAACTACCCATGTTTACTAATCTTCTTATCGAGTCTTGTCATAAGCAGCCTATGGACACCACAAAAAGGTTCTTTGCAACTTTTTTGTGGGCCAAATTTGATCAAAGGCCAGGTTTTCACCAAGCCAATTAGGAGTTGTGTTCTATTGCACAAGAATTTGGGGGGTTGGGTACCATTAGAACCATGATTCAATCCCAAGCATTATGTGCCAAGTGGGTGGTTCAAGTTGTAGAGGCCAAAGAGGCCTAGAAAGTGTTGCTTCGACCCCGCATTAAACAAGAGGTGCCACTAAGAAAAAAAGTATGGCAAGGCATTTCTCTACGTACTTTATTGGTAAACTCCTCCAAAATCAAGAGTCCAGGCACTTTTGTTGTACAAAGTATTTGGAGGGCATAGGAAGTGTTCAAAACCTTCTTAGCCTTTGAAGAACCCTCCTTCAGAACTGGCCTATCTTTCAGTGGTCATCACTCATGTTGTTCGCCTTTGATTCTTTTTATGAGCAAACCACCAGCAGAATCCTTTTGGTTCCAAGCCTCAACACTCTTTCAGCAAGGCATTCACTCGACCGATGATCTAATTGATGGCCTATCTAGAAATTGGATCCAATGGATCGAGATCGAAATGAAGTTTTCACTTGTTAATATTGATAAGATTATTGCGGACCACATCTAGGGGGTCATCCCTAACAACTTGATGTTAAAACTTGACCTTCCAACACCTCGTGCCTAGTTATAAGACTGGAAATTGGGTTTGGCCATCGCCTTTCTCAAGTACAAACGGTCCATGGGGTACCAGTGGATCTGTTCCAAGCCCTTACTCAAACATCAACTAAACAAAGTTTGGCAATTGAAATCCTAGAAAAAACCAAGTTATTTCGTTTAAACAACATATGGAAACCTAATCTTGAACCAAAGAAAGTGTTTTTTGTCTAGAGCTTAGTGGTGGGAGGTCTCCCTATGGGTAAAAAGATCACATACCTAGGAGTGCAAAACCCACTTTGTCCACAATGTGGATGTTCAAAAACCTTGAAGCACCTTTTCTAGTTCTATTCCCTTACTTGGATCATTTGTACCTAGGTAAAGTCTATTTGTCAACAATGCTTACCTACTTTCTTGACTTGGCAAGTTGCCTTGTGTCATAAATTTTACATCCATGTGATACATATATCTACATAAACACAACTGCTAAATGGTGAACTCCAGAGCATAGACACCACATATTAAAAGATGAGATAAGTGCTACAAACAAATAGAGACTAGCTCTAATAAATAAGTAGCATTAATATAGTGGACAGCAAAAAAAAGTCTCAAACAACAATTACTATCTTCTCATTCACACAATAGAAAAGTCACAATACTGTCCTCAAGGGGCTACAAAGGCTTCTCACAAGCCTTAGGCACTCTCTTGGTAGAATCGCTCTACTAAAGATACTATATGAAGCCTACCTAGTGTGCATTCCTTTACTGAGTCAAACTTGACAAGAGAGGGAAAAGCAATTATAAAAGTAATGGCTAATAATATCCTTCGCAAAAGGAATCATCCGCCACATGTAACAAGGAATCTCTCCTCATGGGATGCACCCAAAGTAGCTTGTGTAATTTCCATCATAAATGTGCCATGTTGTGTAAGAGGAATCTATTATAACTATCATGGAATCTATCGTAACTTTACATTGACCAAAAATAGGAAATGCCAAGCATCATAAGTGTAAGTAATTTGTGATAGGGAGTCTCTCCCACATGGCACACCCATCCTACAATGAATCCCCTTCAACACTCATGTGCCCTCTTCCTAGGAGAACAACTCAGAGCAACCAAAAACTAACACTCCCTCTTTGTGACGAAGATGTTCTCCACCAAGCCAAGCTCCTCTCTCAAAATCTCAAGCTTACCCTTTGTAAGGGATTTCATTAAAATGTCAACAACCTGTAGATAGTGGAAACATGATCAAGAACAGTAGTTGCCATATGTACTCTATCTCTCAAGAAATGGTACCAAATATCAATGTGCTTGGAGTGATCATGAAACACTAGATTCTCAAAGACCCTGATGCAACTATGATTGTCACAGTACACAACCGTGGTCTCTAGCATCTAATCAATGAAATCTATAATCAACTTATGAACCCTATTATCGTACATGTTATCCCCAATTCTACGAATAACTAAAGAGATGATATCTCCGGACCCTCAGGTTGCAGACATGGAGTACCGAGAGACAGCTTGACCAGCAGTGTCCACTTTCACAGATAGAAGCCCGCTTCACCACCACAGGTTCCAGGTTCATCGTCAAGGTATCCACCACACCAACTCGCTTCTGGAAGACATTGGGTCTTGCTCCATGAGGTACAAGCCAGGTATTATGGTGAGTGTCATTTCAATATTTGAGGCATTTAAGTTTGTTGCATCTAAAACCGTTTTTTATTATGTAACTTCTGCTTGGACAGTATGCCCTTTGCCTTGTTTCACCTTGGTGGTTGACATTGCGCCCTAGTAAGTGGTCACCCTTAGGAATAGGTTTGTTACTGGGGGGTCCCCTTGACAAGTCATCATGCCACTCCTGACCATACTTGTCACTTTCCACACTTCATCACATCACCTCCTTGTCTTTTGGGATTTTCGGGTGTACTGACCCAAGAAGGGAGTGTCCCTCATTTCATGGGAAGAAGGGGTTGAAGGCCTAGAGGGGAAAAAGCTAGCAAACAATAAAAGCCTAATTATGAACCTACTAGATGCTCGCCCAAAAAGGTCTTGAGAGCTATGAAACGCTTCTCCTAAAAAATCAAAGATCTGCAAAAGCAAACACATAATATAAATGTCCCACTTGATTGAGGGATTTACACAAAGTGCGTTACAAGTTAGACTATACCCCCATGGCACTATGTGTTCTTCTCCCTTCAAGTCACACTCTGGTACTACCCCCCAAGCTAATTGATTCACTCTTAGGGAGTACCCAACGTTTGAACTCTAATTAACTAATGGCAATAAATGGGCTTGGAAAAAGGATGCATTGAAAATTGTTGAATTTAAAGCAGCTGCAAGAGCCATTCTTTGGGAGGATGGCAAAGACCCTAGCTTAGATCAGGGCCCCCAATGCACTCCTGGGGATTTGGTCTGGGACCAAACAGTCAGAGCCATGGCAAAAGACCCTTGAAAGGGCCCCCAGTAGATAACTGGGGTTCTTGGTCTGGGCCCAAGCAGTAAAGGCCCTTGAGAGGGCCCTCAGTATATGACTGGGGTTCTTGGTTTGGGACCAAGCAGTTAAAGTCCCTAGATATGTCTAGGGCCCCTGGACATGTTCCAGGGTACCCGTGTCTAGGCCATGGGTTGATCCTTGGTCTTGTACCTTGGTGGATAAGACCCCAGAAATGTTCTGGGGCAACCTAGTCCTTGATCAGGCAGTTGTTGGTGTATGACCCTCTTTGAAGGCGGGCATGACCACATGAGGGATGTATCCCATATGCAATGATGATAAAGTTAAAAAGGTCACCTTGAGAATTATATGGACATGTGTAAACCTCTCCTAAACCCTCCACCCTTGGATTTTGGGCTTGAGTTTGTTTGGGGTTTGTGTTTTGTATTTTTAAGGGTTAATACAAGAAATATTTAATTAATAGAAATTGTAAATATATTTAATTAATATTTATATTAATTAAATATATTACTTTTATTATTATTTATTTTATCTAACCCTCACCCAAAAGTATAAATAAAGACCCCTCCCCCTTTATTCATTCACTCTTATTCTATCTCTCTCCTAAGGATGGCGGATTGCTCCCTTGCAACATTTCGGTCCCTCCCTTGCAACAGTTCGGCCCCCCCTTGGCAACAGTTCGGCCTCCTTGCATCAGATAGCGGCTCCTTTGGTGGAAGTTTACAGACCTTCCCTTGCAGCAGAGTTTTGTTCCAGGTCTTGCTGATTGGTTTTGCTGCTATGGGTATGGTGAGTGCTTTCCACTGCTGAGAATTCTGGTGTAGCTGCTCTCCACCAGCCAGCCATCATTTCATTAACCAGAAAGCCCTCTTCATCAACCTGTCGTCCCCTATCTGAGTTTCCTGTGAGGGTCGCGACACCCTAAGTAAGGTAGCTGGGCTATCCTTGAGGCAGCCATCCCTTCTCTTGGTTTCTCTTCCTACGCATGAGGGTTTTGTGGGGTGTTTTTCAATGTACTTGTGTGAAGTTCTGGTGGGGGTTTAAACAGTCCTAAAATTCTCTTGGTAAGAGATCTCACCCTTGAGGGAGATCCATGATCTTGGATTTTTTTCTGAGCATATGCTCAGTGGCTTTTCATCTCTTGTGTATGGCATGAACTCCTTTGAACAGAGGTAAGATTTCAAGGTAAGTTACTTGTTCTAATTCAACTGTTTTAAATCTGCATGCTCTTTAAAGTTTAGATCTGTATGTTCTTAGATCTCCATGTTCTTTAAAGTTTAGATATGTATGTTCTTAGATCTGCATGTTTAGATCTGTATGATCCTTGAATCTGAAGTTTATCCTTGGTTTAGATCTATATCAGATTTATTAATTAGATCTGTTTTTGTTTAGATTCACATCAGATCTATTGATTAGCTCTGTTCCTTAGTCTAGATCTATATCTAGTAATTAGATCTGTTTCTCCAACTTGGGTCTATATCAGAACTAGTTTTTTGTTTTGACTAGTCTAGTTTTAATCCCTTGATCTTGCTTACTAAGAAATAGATTTTTGGTTGAATCTAATTGCTGTCAGTTCAGATCTGTGTTTAGTGCACACTCAGAAAATTGTTTACAATTCAAATCTAATTGTTGTTTTCTCTGATCTAATTTCCTAAGCAGTATTGTATTGGTTTACTATTCCAAGGTTTGATTTAGTTGTTCTGTCTAACAGAATTAAAAAGACAGTAATTTTCTACTTTGCTTCCCTAATTCTAACAAAAATGAAGGTGCAACTCACCCTCTACAAAGGCACCCATAGATGAGATACTATGGTCCCTTGTATGTCATGAACCCCATGCCCAAAAGCCTTCCCCCATCCATGTCATTTACTCCACATGTCTTAGAGAGGGGTTTCACCTAGGATACATTCCTTGATTTAGGGGACGATTCACCCAATAGGTCATTATGTCAACCCTCCCATACCTAAACTTAGCAAATTGTATAGGGTCTCTGAGCACTCATTTATTTTGATAAGGTAGTTTTGGATGCACATGCTTAAGTGGCTCTTTTATTGACTTGATTTACTCATAATGATGCATTTGACTTGAGATCCTTGGAGGGCGTATCCATTGTTTTTGCAGGACCTTGTCTGGTGGACAGTTTTGGAGGAACAAATCTAGCTTGGGCTTCCATGGGGCTTGAAGCCCACGGGTTGGATACCAGGGCCCACATGTTGGATAATGAAGATGTGCCTTTACAGGCCTAGAAGACACTATGCAGAACCTCACCTAACCCCTACCACCCAATCAACTTGCCTAAGAAGGCCAAAATGTCACCTTTGAGGGCTTGATGTCACCCTAGGGCTAGGGTTTGGTGGTGATTGATGACACTTGGCACTTTTAGAAGGAAGGAACCCATGGATCGTGGAGGAGAGGCTTGGATCGAAGACACTTGGCCTTTGGAGGCCTAGCTCACCCATCTCCAACTCAACGACTTGACCTAAAGTGCCAAAAGTTACCCAAAAGGAGCGTGACGTCATGTCTCTAGGGTTTCTTTTATGTGCAAAGTATTAATTAAATAATATTATTTTTGTAAAGGGGCAAGATAAGGGTTGTTGACCCCTTATCTTGTGTTTTATCCTAACTTTTGTGGACAAACTATGTTTAGAACATTTTGTATAAATAGAGATCAATTCTATTTCATTTTCCTCATAAGTATCCCATTGTGAGAAGACTCCTAGCTGAAATTTGCACCCTCTTTGGGCAATCTCTATCTCTTGTGCTCTTGTTGTGGTTTCTTTTTGCTATTGGTGGAAGTAGTGTGCTACCTCTCTTAGAGCTATTCTCTTGCATTTGTGGTGGATTAATCTTGGTAAAAGGAGGTTTATCTTGTTGTCGCTTGAACTAGGTAAAAAAACTATCTTATTATTGCTTCATTGCTTGGTTACAAATGCGATTTGCTAGACTTCTTGGGGAGTATAAGGGCTTACAACCCCACCATATCCATCACTTTTGTCTTGGAATAATTTGTTGCATAAGGTTTTACTACGAGAAGTAAAAGGGTTTACACCCTCCTAGTACTTCCTAGTTAGCCTTGCTTGCCTTGGGGAGTAAAAGGGATTACACCCTTAAGGGGAGAACATTGCTACCTCTTTTTTATTTTGACTCTATAACCCAATAGCTAAAGGCACTAATCTAAATGCATTGGAGAAATAAAATCTTGCATTGGTTAACGTGAAAACACGGGATTTTGAGATTGTCTAAATTGGAATCAATTCTATGCTATATATGCTTGGTTGAGCCACTAGGGCGTCTTATTTTGCTAAGTGCTTATTGTTGCTGTTATAACATTTGAGTTACAGCCATAAGGGCTGCAAAAACACTAAAACAAATCTCTTAATAACTCACAAACCAACTGTCAGAAATTACTAGAAATTTGCCCCTATAATTTACCAATCTCAGCGCACATTTTAGGTGGATTTTTGGCAAGTTTGGTCGTAGATTTCCTTGCTGTAACAACCTGTGTGCTACAGCCATAAGGCTGATAATTATCTCTGCAATACTTGTTTATGACAGTCATATCTTGTTGCTATAGTTTCATGCATCAATACTTGAGTTAAACTAGTCATTGCTAGCTCGTATCTTGCATCCTTAACTAGACTTTTAACAACTTTATTTGCAGCTCTTATTATCCTTTGTTGCTGATATATATCATTGTTTATTGCTGCAATTAGGGACAGCAAACTTAACTTTCTTGTCCAACACATTATTGGGCTTGTATCTTTGTTTTCCTTGTGTCTCGGGTAGGTACAATCACTCCTTGGCAGGTCTTCTATACTGTGATACATCTTCCACCATCCACGAGACTCTTTCGAAGCCCTTTTTACCTTCCATCATTGACCTATAGGGAGAGACTTCATCATCTCTTCATTTTCCATCTCATTTCCCTAGGGTCACCTGGGATTCCCCCCTTGAGGTGATTACTTCATCTGACAGGAATACCTATCTAAGGTGACAGTGGGTAGGTGTTCTCATAGTTGTCGCCATATTGTGGTTTGGGTCGGGCTTTGCCCAACCTACAACTTGTGCGATAATAATACGAATTGTAGGTTGGGAAAAGCCCAACCCAATCTACAAAGGTGAGACAACTAGGGAATACCTACCCACTGTCACCTTAGATAGGTACTCCCCTCACTTTAGAGATGATGTGATCAACTCAAGGGGGGAATCCTAATGACCCTAGGGGGATTGAGATGAAGCGAAGAGAGATAATGAGAGGAACGCCTTAAGTCAATGATGGAGAAGAATGAGGGCTTGGAAATGAGTCTTGTAGAAGGAGGAATGCTTGCCAAAGTCTTGAGTACCTGCACCAAAGTGTTAAACCTACCCGAGACAAGACAAATGATCGAGATACAAGCTTGATAATCAAGTGGGAAAACAAGTGAAGTTTGTTGTCCTATATTGCAGCAGTAAAGAAAAATATATATCAGCAAAGATAAATGTTGTAAGCTACA
>SNQJ01S0001719.1:158322-168550 GCA_010110895.2 Picea sitchensis
ATCATTCTAGTATTTATTGATGAAGTGATACATTTATCATTGCTATTTTGTAAACATTGACTTCGTCAACATTTACTTCTAAACTGCTCATATTGAATACCAGATAGTCTTTAATATATATGAAGTACTAATCAAAGATTGCATGTATCAGTTTCCTTGTTGTGTTGTCTCAAGCAGGTGCTTTTATTTTCTTTGGTTATACTTTATTATTGGTTGTTTAGCCGGAACCATCTGATTGGCGATGATCTGTGAAAGGGGGAACTTGTCCTTGTCCTATTATCCTTGCCCTTTCAAAACCCCAGGTTACCGAGGACGTCTCCCCTGGGCCTAGCCTCCCTAAAGAGAAAGAACCTACCCATTGTGGTGACATTGGGTGGGATAGGTTCTTGTTACACCAGTTTGGCCCTCTACCTTATAGCCTTTTCTCCTAGCTACAAACTGTGTGATAACAGGAGTAAATGTAGATAGGTCTACTTAATCAGGGATAATATCATTTATCGCCACCATTTTGCATTTTGCTTCTCACTTTTTTGCCTCTCCCCCTTGCACTTTCTACTTCTATTAACATGGAGACCCAGGTTCAAAACGCCCCAAGTGGGTGCATATGGGGTCGGGTACAAGTCTTGGGTGATTTCAGTAGCATAGGTAAGCCCCTCGTAGCATGGCAACTTAGCCAAAAAGACAACTATAAGTTTCTATAAGTAATATTTCCAAAAAGTGAATTGCATCTACAAATGGAAGAAAAACAAAATACATAAAATCTTTGTGTTGTTTTCAAACAAGATCAATTAAATAAACTATAGTTTTAAGCCCTATTGTCGCCTTTATACACACCTCAGGTAACGTGGAAGAAATCTTCAATCCATTGGACGTGTCCTTGGGGGCAAGTCTCAAGTCAAAGTGTTGTCACTTGATCCTCAACTCCTCCGTCTAGGCCAACTCCTAGCGAAGCCAAGGGGGGTAGTCTCTAATAAAAGAATCTAAAGCTCAAACTAGATCTAAGCACAATTAAGTTCTAGGAGTTTATTGAAAACAAGAGCAAGATACAAATAACTCTAAACTAGCAGCATATATGACACATCAAAGGAAATTGTTTATGCTAGAAAAATAAAGCATACAAGATACTTGCATATATACGATATAACTTAAGAGCAAATACAAGTGCTTGAAAGGAAATGATAAGCAAAATGTCGAAATGTAGACAAGTGCCAAAAGTAAAGGTTGTAAGATGTATAAAATGTTGTCGAAATAGAGATTGTATTGTAAGTGCTCTTGTAAATTTTATTATGAGTTTTGTTAGGTGGAGTGACTATTGTGAGTGCAAGCCACTATGTGATATGTGTGCAAAGTGATGACAAGAAAATAAATCTAATCTAGATTTGGCCCCTTAGAGTCTATCCCTAAGATTGGATGTTGAACTATGCGGAGGTCCAACAGGGAGGATATCCCTTTGACTTCACACACAAGTTCAAGAGAATGTCGGAGGTCCAACGCAAGGAGAACTAAGTTCAGAGAAGGCTTGTCTGACTTCACACACAAACTCTCTGCAATTTACAACTAAACAATAGCAACTAATGGATTTCCCTAATTAAACTACTCTGCATTGACCAACCCATGTTCTATGTGAAGCTTACTTCTAGAGATTGAGACTAAGCTCGTAGTGGAAGGGCCAGGAACATATTGGGGGGAGCTGAGGGGATGATTTGTTTCCAAATTGAAATAGAAAAAAGCAAAAATAAAATCTAACTAGGAATTGAAATCTAATCTAAGCTAATCTATGAAATTGAAATCTAACTAAGTTAATCTAAAAAAGGAAATTAAACTAATGTTATGAGGTGTTGTGATTGATTTTAAGGTTAATTTTAGCTTCTTTAGGTGAGATTTGAGAACATAAGTGAAAATTGAGACAATCACACTAGACACCGATGCCCCGGGGGGAATTGAATACTGGGCACTGTGTAGCCCATTGATTATATTGATGAGGTTACAATCTTTTTTGGGAAATGCTTGTGGTCCCTTATAGGAACAAGACCACTAAGCTTACAAGTTTTCAGAAGTGTTTATGAAGGAGGATGGGTGCTTCCGTGATCCTAGATGGTCTAAATCCGCCAAATTTTGGCAAAGTCTCCCCTTGGTTGTTCGCAAACCTGCAAAAAAATCGGTAAGGTAATAGAGGCAAAAAAATGCCTAAAAATGTATTGGAGGACCTGCAAAATGTGTTAGATGATATACAAAATTTGTATGTTCGAAGTAAAACCTACACTAAATTAGTCAAAATGAGTCTAATAAAGCAAGTAAAAGGAGTCTCTTCTTAATAATATTGTTTGTTGTCCTAGAACAGAAAGCAATATCAATAAGTTTTCCCAAATTTATATTTGAAGCATTTAAGACTTGATCTATCTTTTAGCCTTCAAGATTTACTTTGAAAAACTAGCTAAAAATTAAATGAAGCAAGCTAGATCTACTTATGAATGAAGCTTTTTATGAGCAAAGTAAAGATCTAACGTATTCTAGCATGCACTAATATTTTGCTCAAGATTTAACTTTAAAATAACAAAACATTTAATTTGCATGCAAAAATAAAAGTAACCGGAAGAAAACTTTTAATTTTGCTGGGAAAAAGGAAAGAGAAAGAAATGTCGGAGAGAAAGAAATGTTGGGCAATGGAGTCTTCTTAATGGATTGTAGAGGGACTCTGTTCCCATAGAAAGAGGTTGAAAATGATGAGATCCAAACTAGAATCCTCCACTCCTCCAATCCCAAGGCCCTGCAAGCTTAGAAAATTCCTGCAAACATTACGTCAAAGATGGGTGTTCCCTACACATGGGATCTAGAAAACATGTTAATTAACCGAAATGAACATAAAATCTTCAATCACATATGCTAATAACAACAAGATCTAGAAATGCAAACTAGCTTAATGGATCTTGTTATTCAAGGACAAATTTGACAAAAGAGAATTGCAAGAAAGTAAACCTACAGTTACCTCGACACATGAAAGGAACATTGAACATCCACACATTGGCACAACACACAGGTATGACCTCCAAAGTCTCTTTATTTCTATTCCAAATATCATAGAATCATTGCAACAGCATTTTCCCAAGTCTCCAATTCTCTCTTGTGAGGAAGGGGTCGCCTTTCTTATATAGCTTGAGAGGGCGTGAAGTTTCCCAAGAAGGAAGGCGAGTTAACTCCAAAGAAAAGCGTGATGTTTACCCATCACAAGGGTGAGTCATCTCCAAGGAAAAGCGTGATGTTTCCAAATCACAAAAGCGCACAAGTCGTCTCCAAGGAAAAGCATGATGTTTCTAAATCACAAGGGTGCACATGTCAAGGGAAAAAACGTGGTAAAGAGAAAGGTGCACTTTCTTTCCTTGAGATCTCCACTATATAATAAATCACTCTAGTTAAGTCGTCTTTTACTTGAGAAAACTAGCCACCACTCGAGAAGACTACAGATACAAGGGAAACATGTCCCACACATGTTTCCTTGATTTAAGGATTGCTGGATTTTCCTTTTATTTGTCTTTTATTTGGCAATTTTGAGAGAAAACGACTTTAAGTGATTAAATAATCACTATTTTCCCTCAAAAAGGTAATACTTGGGTAAAGTGGGTATTATGAGTGTGAAAACGAATATCCCCAAGGCATATAATGCCTCCCAGTACTACTTATTCAACTTATCCATCTATTACAAATAAAATATCTCGATTTGCAGAAAAAATTTATTAACTAAAAACATAAAAAAATCCTAAGAGGGACTTAATGTGATTTCCATGTGATTCAAAAATGATGACTAACATAGTAATGTACATTAGACACTAGACTTAGAAAAAACCACTAAGGCCTCACCACCAGTACCTACTCCAGCTTTGGAGGTAATTAAGTGAAAAAAACTTAAAAATTATAACTCGCTACCAATGGCTGCAAGATATAATTAAAAAGTAAAAAAACACTCTAGAGTAATCTATTCATGATTTAGTCTTAGGGAGCTAAGCCTTTTACAAAGTTCATCATGCTAGCTCATCTTATTACAATGCCCCATAGGGGGTATGGAAATGTGGTATAGAAGAAGAAGAAGAAAAGTGGGGCCATGATGGTCGGTTGGACTTCTGACTTCTTAACTCTGAATTTGAACAATTACTTGTTCAAATTTGGCGGCTCAACTGCAAGTCCATCTTAGTGCAACTTTTTGGCTAACAATCCCAAACTCTTCAAGACTTAAAATACACCAACTACACTCTAGATCTTTATGTCCAAACCAATTTTACAACTAAATGTTAACATATACCAATTATACTCTAGATCTTTAGGTCCAAAACAAAATTACAACTAAACCAGGGGCACAAACCTGAATACATTCTAGATAAACTCCAAGATATACAAAGGAGAAGGGAAATGCAACATGTTTCTGTAGAGAATACACTCACACTAAACCAACCAAGAAAGAGAAGACATAATAAACAGAAAGAAACCAACGACAATCACACAGAGTACATTGAGATTTATGGAAACCTTAACCAAGAAAGCCAACAATGATTGAGCAACTCCCACTCTCTAGTTGTCTTATTCATTCACCGAATAATGAGTTACATGACTAACCTTGGTCTACACCTAAGACAAAATCATCACCATACTCTCTTGCTTAAATGCAAGAACAACCCTACAACCAATTCAACTTACATCTTCATGACCAAATCAGAGAGATTTTTCACATATCTCATCATCCTCTACAGTATCACATTATGCCATATTTATAGGCTTTACAGCATGCAAGACCCTAATTTATGGCACCCAAAAACAATAACAGATCCATGAAGATAATTGGTTGCAATCTTGAGAATATCGGAATTTCAGCTAGCTATGAGCCAATCATTCTTCAAGTCGGCTACCACTCAACCTCTTCTCAGTTGACCTCTCAACCTTCCAATCGACCACTTCGACCTTCGACTTATCAGTCTAGTCAAACATTCACCCAATCGATCCACCTCGACTAGTTAGTCGGTTGATTGTGTTTCCACTGCAAAGAGTATAACAACCCAACATTCTCCAACTTGTCTTATTTGTAGAAACAAGAGAACCTAAACTTTTGTTCACTGACCAAGGGCAACAATGCCCATTGCCACTCTACACCAAGAGAACTTCACAGCACTCACAAACTTGGTCAAAGAGTCTGCTATGTTTTCCAAAGTGTCTACCTTCTCCAACAACACCTTTTTGCTTTCCACTGTGTCTTTCATGAAATGGATTGTACATCAATATGCTTCATCCCGGAATGGTAAGTTGGGTTCTTTGCCAAGAAAATTGCACTCTGATTGTCGCAATTTATCCTCGTAGGTTGTTGCTCAAACCCAATCTCTGAACACAGTCAATGTAGCCATATGGATTCTTCGCTTGCATGGGTGGTTGTCATGTATTCAGTTTTTGTTGTTGACGAGGCTACTACCACCTGTCTCTTACTCATCCAACAGATTGCCCCACCGAACATCTTGAACACATATCCGTTGGTCAACCTTTGTCGATCGAGATCTCAAGCCCAGTCAACATCGACAAAGCCATGTACATTCACTTCCCTGTCAGTTTCAGGTTTCCCTTGGTAGCAGATTGCATATTCTGTTGTGCCACGCAAGTACCTGAACACTCTCTTGACAACAACCCATTGCTCTTTCCTAAGTGTCGACATGTACTTGCTCAACACTCCCACTGTATGGGCAATATCTGGTCAAGTGCAGACCATTGCATACATCAGACTACCAACAACACTAGCAAAGGGAACACATGCCATGTCTTGTATTTCTTCTTGTGTCGTTGGACAATGTTCAACAGTTAGTTTTGCCCATATATGAGTAGGTACCTAGATCGGTTTACACTCATGCATGTTGAAACATTTTAAGATTATTTCAATATATTTCCTTTGATTTAACCAAAGTTTTCTAACTACCCAATCTCTCTTAATCTCCATTCCCAAGATGAAGTTAGCGGCACCAAGATCCTTCATGTCGAACCTGGAGGATAGTTGCATCTTCACCTCCTTTATTGCACCCATGTTGTTTATGACCAACAACATGTCATCAACATACGAAGCTACACGTATGAAATGACCGCCTTCTTTCTTGGAATACACATAGTGATCAACCTTACTTCTCACAAATCCCAAACTAAGGATGTATGTGTCAAAATTTTGGTACCACATCCTTGGTGATTGCTTTAGACCATAAAGGGATCTCTTTAGTTTGTACACCAGCTCTTTCTTGCCCTTTATAGCAAATCCTTTAGGCTATTTCATGTAGAATTCTTCTTCCATGTCCCCACGCAAGAATGTTGTCTTCACATCCATTTGCTCTATCTCAAGATCAAATGTTGCAGGCAGAGACATTAGTACTCTAATGGAAGTTAATTTTGCATCAGGAGAGAAAATCTCACCAAAGTTGACTCCCTCAACTTGAGAATACCCTTTCGCTACTAGTCAAGCTTTGAACTTCTCAACTTGACCTGCTACATTCAACTTCTTCTTGAACATTCACTTGCTACTAACGAGTTTCCTTCCATTAGGTAGTTCGACCAATCCCATGTCTCATTCTTGTGCAAGGATTCCATCTCTTCAACCATGGCGTCCTTCCAAAGTTTACCCTCTATCGAGTTGACTGCCTCCCTGACTGACTTGGGCTCGTTATCAATGGCAGATAATTCATATGCATAACGAAAATCAAGTGGACTATACCTTTCAATTGGTTTCTTTACTCTTTTAGACCTCCTTACAACCAGAGTCGGTGGTTCCACCTCTTCATCTAATTTAGTCAACTGGTCTAAATCATGTTTCTCATTCCTCGATGCAAACACCAGCTTCTCTGGTTCTTTCTCCATTCAAGCCCTCTTTAGACTTGGAAGTTCCTACGACTTACCTGAAGACCATATCTCGATTATAAACTCTTTTCCTCAATACCGGATCCCGTAGATTATATCCTTTAATTCCATCCTTGTACTCAATGAAAATACACTTGACTACCTTATTGTCCAGCTTGTTCGTCTTTTCCTTGGGAACATGCACAAATGCATTACAACCAAAGACTCTAAGATGTGAAAGCGAAGGCTTCTTATCAAACCATACCTCATGTGGAGTCGAGTCGACCAGTGATGATGAAGGAGACCTATTTACCAAGTATCTTGTAGTGTCCACTGCCTCTTCCCAGAATTCCTGTGCGAGTTTGGCACCACTGAGCATGCTCCTTGCCTTATCCATCAACATCATGTTCATTCTTTCAGCAACTCCATTCTGTTGGGGGGTATATGGTGTGGTATTTTGGCATGCTATGCCACATTGCTTGCAAAACTGCTCAAACTCTTTACCACAGAATTCACCTCCATTGTCAGTTCTCAGCACCTTGATCTTCTTATCTATCTCGTTTTCCACCAGAGATTTAAACTCCTCGAACTTCCTGAAAACCTCAGATTTCTTCCTCAAGAAATATAGCCATGTCTTCTTGGAGAAATCATCTACAAAGGAGACAAAATCCAGAGATCCTCCAAGTGATGGTACCAATATAGGCCCAAATACATCATATGTATCAATTGCAGAATCAATAATTCACAAAAATCAACTTCTAAATTACAATTAGGAAAACCTTTGACCATACCTTTGTTATGCATAGCGCGGAGTCCTTTTTACCCAATATGTCCCATCCTCCGATGCCATGACATGGTCGAGTCGACTCAACGAGGAACAGTTGAGTCGATCATAGTTGAGTCGATTTCAGTTGAGTTGATCACAGTCAAGTTGACTTCATGAACAATTGTGTTGTTGCATCTAGTCGAGTCGACATTCCCCAACAACTTGTATAGGGTTCCAATCCAAACTCCTCTCATCAAGACCATAACACCCGGAACCATTTTGCATGTATCCTTCTGAAATAGAGTGTGCACCCCTGCATCACTCATTTTGTTGGCAGACATTAGATTTCTTGCCAAACCCAAAATATGTAGCACACCTGGAAGGGTTACTCCTCCCATCATGTAGCATCAATCGAATTCTTCCTTGTCCAACAATTTTGGTTGTCAAGTTGTCCCCTAAGAATACATCTCCTCCTTCATATTTCTCATATTAACAAAACCATTCCCTGTGAGATGTCATAGAAAAAGATGCACTTGAGTCAATCAACCAAACGTCATGCTCCCACTGTGTACTGGTCGACGCCAAATACATGTCTCCTCCTTTATCTAGAGCTTCAGTCCACTGATTTTCGCCAGATACCTGACTTTTTCCACCAACCTTTGACTTGCAATCCATTTTTTAATGCCCAGCTTTGCAACAGGAAAATTTACCCAGGATTTGGATCTACCTTTCGACTTAGACCGTCAACAGGAAAATTTACCTTTACCTCTGTCGATCGGTCGACCTCTCGCCACCAAGGCACCTTTGGTCAATCCTTCCATGTTCTTCTACCTCATTTCCTCTGACAACAGAGATGCAACCATGTCTTTAAGCATTAATGTGGTTGTATTACTCCCAATAGCCACTATTAAGCTATACCATGAATCTGGCAAAGAACGCAACAGACTAATACATTTCTCCTCCTTAGTGATTTTAATATCCACAGACAATAACTGACTTATCACAGTATTGAATGCATTCAGGTGCTCTATTACTGAGCTCCAATACTCATCCTCGGAAGATACAATTTCTTCCAAAGGAACAACTTGTTTACCAGGGATTTCGACTAATACAAGCTTCCCAACTTACCCCACAATTTCTTTGTAGTGTCTTTAACTGAGACATTCAGCAATACCGAATCTACAAGACAAAGTCGAATCGAACTCCTTGCCCTCCTTTCAAGTTTGTCCCATTCTTCCTTTGACATAACCATTGGAATTGTTCTGGGACTCACAGCAACCCACTATTCTCGATCTACAAGGAGATCTTCCATTTTAAAATTATGGCAATTGAATTTTTCGATCTCTATCCTCGAACTGCTTGCCATTCTTTCAAGCACGAACTGCAGATCATTGCCTTACAACTCCCACTAGACCTAGGTTTAGTTTAGATCTAAGAACAAATCAACTCAGATCTGCTCAGATCTAAGATTTGCTTAACCTTACTGTAATATACCAGATATAAAATGTATGCAGAACAGAAATAAAATGCTAGTAATGGCAGAATAACAACAATATAACCAGAACATTCACCACAATAACACTGAAATGATATGAGAATAATAACAAAAATAGCACTTTGAATCTGAAAGCAATGTTCACAGGCCTCTTCGAGGGGGCAACCTCCAGTTGAGCAGAGCTCTATTACAATAATATCCAAGCTAGGGTTCTCATACCCTCGACTCCTATTTATATTAAAAAGAAGGACCTAGAGGAAGATCCTTCTAGAAGCGGAAGCTTCTATTAGGTCTTCTTACATCCGCTTTATTCTATTTTATTGAAAGGCCTTATTAATATCGACCTTTATTACATCTGAATATATTGTTCTACCTATGTGCGGGTTAGGACCCTAACATGTCCGCCCCTTAAAAACAGCCTTGTCCTCAAGGCTTGAGATGAGGAAATTGTTGCAGAATGGTAGCTGGTTCCCGAGTGGCGTCTGCTGGAGTTGTATCTTTCCACTGGACTAGCACTTCCTTGATGGTTCTCTGACGTAGGCGACGCTCACGCTGGTCCAAAACTGCTTCTGGCTGTAGCCAAATGGATCCTTCTTCAGCTAACTCTGGAAAGTTGGTTTGAATTTGGCACTTAGCTCCAATCACCTTCTTTAAGCATGAAACATGAAAAACAGGATGTAGCTTCGAATGGCTGGGCAAAGCTAACTGATAGGCTACTTGTCCCACACGCTTGAGAACGGTATAAGGACCATAAAATTTGGGCGCTAGCTTCTGACAATGCTCGGCCTTGAGGGAAGTTTGATTGTAAGGTTGCAGTCGAAGAAACACCTGATCCCCTTTTGCAAATTGACATTCAAAGCGACCTTGTTCTGCTTGTTGCTTCATGCGATTCTGTGCCATGACCAAATTCTCTTTGAGGGTACGGAGAATAGCCTCTCGAGCTGTAAATGTTAGGTCAACCGCCTGGACCTTCGAGGCACCCGATAAGTATGAGAGAGAACTGAAGGTGGCTTCTGTCCATATATCGCTTCAAAAGGAGTCATGCATGTAGCTGTATGGTATGAAGTGTTGTACCACCATTCAGCTAGGGGTAACCATTGAGCCCACTGATTTTGCTTTTC
>SNQJ01S0001720.1:0-15123 GCA_010110895.2 Picea sitchensis
TATGGTACAGGTTGATTACAGGTTGGTGCATGGTTGATGCACTTGTTTATGGTACAGGTTGATTACAGGTTGATGCATGGTTCAGATTTATTGGTACAGGTTTACAGTGATATATCTCACAGTGATAGTGTGACAATGGTTCATCATTCTACTTCTACTTTAGGGTGGTAGGATGGGGCAAGGACAGGTGGTTGTAGCCACCTTCTGGTTGTAGCTGGAGAACATAGGGGGTTGTAGCCTCCTTTTGGTTGTAGCTAGAGAATTGGGGAGTTGGAGCTTCCCTTAGGTTGTACCCTGAGAAACTAGGGGGTTGGAGCCTCCTTCCAGTTGCAGCTCGAAAACAAAGGAAGTTGGTGCTTCCAATGAATGTAATTCTTCAAGACATATAAGAAAAATCATTCAGTGGTTTTCTCCCGATTTGGGTTTCCATGTAAAACACTGGTGTATTGTGTATGTGTATGATTGTTCATTTGTTCATTGCTTATTTACTCTGCACTTATTGGATAATAATGCTTCATTGATATAGCACTTGGATTATATGGTTAAATTGCTCTATTACTGATTCACCCCCCTCTCAGTAATCCAACACAGAGAAGGTAATCTCGGTGGTTTTTCATATTTAGAGAGTTTGAAAAAGCATAAAAGGAGACTCCGCCGGGGTATCTTTTTCTAAGATAGTCTAGTTGGTTCGAAAAAGGGATAAACTAGCACCGATTAGATGTCAATTCAAAGACATTTTAACGAGTGTGACAAGGACAAGATCACTCGGCCATTTTTTCATTTTTGAGGAGTCTGAAAAAATATTAACTATGGACTCCGTCAGGAATATTCTTCTGGACCAATTTAACGAGTGTGAAATAATAAGGTCACTCGGTGATATTTTCAATTTTAGGGACTCTGAAAAGAGCTTAACTATGGACTTCGTGGGGGTTTATTTTTCGTAAATTTAGTCCCTCAGGCCCGAAAAAGGAATAAAATTATACCTGAGAGTACTCTTCTAAAGAACGGAAGTTCTATAGAGTATACCTTTGTTCGTACAGTTGACCGTCCGGACCGAAAAAGGGGTAAACTACCGCCGGACAGACGTGACTTCAAATTTCATTTTAACGAGCGTGAAAGGTCACAAGATCGCTCGGCAATCTTTTCATGTTTAAAGGGTCTGAAAAGGGCTTAAAAGGAGACCCGTTTAAGGAACGTTCTTCTGGAGCAGTTTAACGAGTGTGAAGAAACAAGGTCACTCGGCAATCTTTTCATCTTTAAGGAGTCTGAAAAGGGCTTAAAGAAGACTCCACAATGCTTACTTTTCTCAGTTAATCCGGACGAGATCGAAAAGCATAAATGCAGTCTCGAATGATGTTTCTTTCAGATCTCAAAGTGAGCTTGAAAAACAACAAGGTTAGCTCATGATAGACTCTTTGTGGGTCGATGCTTGGCATCTCCTCGCGGGAGCTGTATGCTCTGACGAAAACATTGTCTATGATGCCAAGGGTTATGGAGATATTGATAGGTATCATTTTAGAAATGGTTGCCATATTACCCTTAGCATAGATCTTGTGTGTAGCTAAGGGATTAGTATGACAAGACCTATCTCCAGTCATAGTCACAGTGAATTCTCCTGCTTTGATTCGGCTTAACTTTGGGAGGAAATATGATCTGTGATGAAGATCTTCCCAAGGTTTGTCCGGAAAAGTCATTTCTTCGATTATTGCTTCGTCAGAAGGAAAGACTAAGTCTAACGAATTGATGTTAGCAAGAGAACCCTGAGCCCAAATAGGCTCTAGAAGTGGATCTAACTCTTGTGTAGGAGTCAGATCGGCGTTAGCTGAAGCTTGTTGGACTAAAGAGTATGCGAATTCAGCGGTGGACAAGGGCATGGACATGCCGGAGTGCCCTGTCTCATCCATCATGGCTGATGGGGAAGGAAGAATCCAAGGATCCTCAAAGTAAGTCACGCGGAATGACGAAACTTGAAAAATCTCAGCCTTATGGTGATTAGATATAAATTTGACGTCATCGTGAGGAGGTGGATAATCGAAGGTACCCATCAAAGATGGGCAAAAACCAACTCCTACGTTAACGACACCGGGTTGAGGATTATCAATCATGGGGATCGTGGATGCCCCCAAAGCTGGGTCAGGTCTAGAGAAGGACAATTGATCAATGGTCACTATCCGACCCTCATGTGGAAACAACAAGACTCGAAAAACTATAGCAACCACAACTTGCATAACATAAGTCCAAATCTGTCCTAACAAGACATTATAGTTGAGGGGAGCATCAACTACCTCTACTTCGACACACACATTCTTCCCTCCTAACTGCATAGGGAAAGAAGGAATGATACCATGTGGTCAGAAAGAACGACCGTTGAAAGCAGTGAGGAGAGTAGGTGATTGAGACAAAGCGGGCTAGCCAATGGCCTTCCAACATGATAACGACATAACGCATGTTGAGGCGCCCTCGTCGACCACCGTGCAGAAGATATTGCGTGTAAACATTTTCGTGGGATGAGCCACTACTATCTGAAACGCTACATGGTAAGGCATATGAGGTTTTAAGTCGGTTGTATCTAACATGATGGTACCTGGGTTACATGTCTCAGTAGAGCCTAAAGCAGTCAACAAGGCTTTCCTCTGAGCAGGGCAGCTTTGGAGGACCTGCAAAGTCGACATCACACAAGCGGTTTGTGATAAATCCTCCACCATAGAGTAATTCTGGGCGGCCCTTGCATTTGGGTTATGAGAAGATTTCTTAAATGCACCCTTTGGAATGCATGTCATTGTTTCTCCCAACGTCTTCTCGATCTGGAGAGGAAGAGATGGGAGTTCAGCCTCTTTACCCTTCTCAGAGGTGCTTGGTTTACTATAGTCGTGTGCTCTAGTCATTATGAAGGCATCACCCCTAACCGTATATACATTCGCGGATGCGGAATTGTTTGGAGGAGGGAATGTTTCTTGGCTGCCCCCTTCAGCACTTGTAGAGGCTTGAGTTAAATTTTTCCCATGTTGAAAGGGATTAGTCAACACTGCTTGTTGTTGCTATGTGACAAACTTTTGGGCCTCTGCAAGTCAAGGACATAGATGGGTCGGGTGGTCTTCTGCACACAAGTTGCACAAATACCTCGCCTTCCGTTTTTCCGTGGTGCCCTCGCCAGCATTATCAGTGGGTTGTTTCTCCCCCTTACCCTTTTTTCGTTGTTTTTTCTTCCCTTCAGGATGCTAGGTGGCCTTTGGGTTAGTCGTTTGCACAAAGTGTACTTTCGACGTTTGGGTAGGAGGAGTAGCCAAAGAAGTAGTCTGGCTAGCCACTGAGTGTTGTATAGATAACTGTTGGAATTGCTTTGTCAATTGCTCAGCGGGCTTGGTTTGTTCTGAGCCAACAATACCATCGGCATGTGGTCCAACTCTCTGTCTAGTTTTATCCAGTATCGATCTTGGTGCATCTGGCAGGATTTTGTATAATAAACTAGACTGAGAATAGATGAACTCAAACTGTTGAGCCCTCATGATGGCATCTTATTTGAAGAAAACTCCTGAAGTTGCGACGTCTTTGGATAATTGTGGGACTAAAGAATTAAGGAACCACTCAAGCATGAATGATGGTGGGACTGGTACTATGATTAGACTCTTTCGGCATCTCCACTCTTGGATATGATCAGAGATATGGTCCACTGTCATCTGTTCAAAATTGTCAAGCAGCTCTGTGCCAGCGTCGTATCTCACAAGTAACTGGGAATGGTCAAGGAAGGCCATCGCCAGTTCACCAAAAGAAGAGTATCTTGAGCGATCGAGCTCGATGTACCATTTCGCGACACTCCCGATAAGAGTGCGTTGAAACAATTGCAACGGAATGGAGTCATCTTTCAATGAGTTAGATGAACACCAAAGATTGAAGGTAGTCACGTGATCACCTGGATCTTCATTAGGCTTGGCCTCGAACTTTGGAATTTCTGAAGGCAACTTCGTTGGCATAGGAGGCCCAGATATGCGTGCTTAACCGTTGGCATAGGAGAATAGCATGGATAAGTGACAAATAGGATCATTGCTGTATCCAAATCGGCAAATGTAATGTCGCCAAAATGGTAGTTTGGGTTCTTCGCGATAGCACAGGAAAAAGGGTCCTGTGGTTTGACTGGCACCAGGTTGCGGGAAAAGTTTGGTTGTTAGCCTAGATTACGGTAGAAACCATGGCCACGACGGCGTAAGTTGCATCGTAAGAGCATGTTGGCTTATTCCCCATAAAAGGACATAGGATGTTGGGCGTACATCGTGTTTGAAGGACTTTTGGGAAGGATTACCCCATGCGAGTCCTGATGGGAGAGGCATAGAAATCTTTCCGGGGTTCCATTAACTATGGAAAGAATTACCCCAAAACAACATTCGAGGAGAGCGAGATCCTTGTCGAGTTCAAGGTCTATATATGTACTTGGTGCCGGGAGATAGGTACCTGTCTTTGGAATTGCGTCCAAAATTGGGTACTTGAGACATGAAAGTGGTGGATGCCAAAGTGTTGTTACCAAAAGTGTGAACCCAAACAAACAGTGATGAACCTACTAGCATAGTGTGCACGGGTGTTCCTTGACTCCGACTCCAAATAGCTGAATGCGTCGCGGTTGCCCGACGGTTGTTAGTGCAAACCACCAAATTGAAGGGGGCGAAGGAGATATATGACCTCTACGACATAAGGAAAATCATTTAAAAGTTATTGAAGTGCCCCAAGTTGACCGCCTTGCGGAGGTTGAAACTCCTTGTCGAGACCCAAAAGTGTAAAGTGGAGTAATTGATCGCGAGGACTTGTACCCGAACTAGGCATACAATATGAAAACAGAGCGCATGTCGCACCAGATGTAAAGGGGATTGTGGCCGCCACGATAGATGAAGTCGGTCCACTGTGCGACGTAGTTATGGATGATACCATGGTGGCTGGTGGTGATGACAAGTTAGAATGCCTCCATAGTAGCAATTGTGGTGGGAATGGAAGGATTCCCAATAGAAGTAACAACGTTTGTTTCCATAGGCATTTGAAACTGCTGTGGGGCGATTCGTAAAATTGGATTGGTACAATAGATGGCCAAGTATCGATGGTTGGGGTTCAATTGAACCAATATTGGCGCTTGATTCCCCTGGGAGTTGTTGAGCCATGATGGTTTGTAACCCGGTTTCCTTGAAATACCCTTGTTGGTCTAGCTTCCGCCTCAATGGTGGCGGGGGTGGCTTTAGTATAATCGGCGGTATACCCAGAAGCCTTTGTGACCGAAGGCCGAGCTTCGAATCCTCCATGTAGAGAAGATCCAAGACACTCTAAGGTATTCATGTGCAAATAGTAACACACACTAAAAATAAGCCCCTAAAAGATAAGACAAACAAACACTAAACTAATTGGAAGAGCAGTTAAAACAACCAACACTAGAAGCGACTTATGATTGCAAGTGCAACTTTCAGCGGAAGCACCCTGCAGGTATAATCGGTAGAGCGTGTCCTGATTTTTTTTCCTAGGTACCATGGTATACCTGCACAGTCACCTGTGTATGTCCCAAAAAAAAATATTGGCAACTAGTTTACCAACACGTGTGAGAAAACGATCTGGTAGTGCAGTCGAAGTCGGGTAGACCACAATGAGTAGGGTATCAAGCCCGAAACCGGTCAAGGGTATCAGAGAAAATGGTCCGGAAGACAAACGAGGACCTCCCGAACAGATTCGAGGCCCATGAAGTCCCGTGGCAAATGAAAATGACGAAATCCCACAACAAGCCCTGATATGTGTTCTCCACTACATGGTCCGACTTTGGAGGTTATCTCATACCTTTCATATGGGCCTCTGATGTTTATCCCACAGTAGGGGTCCCGGATAATTTCTGTGTTACTGGAATTCTACACTCCCTATCTGAGACTCCAATGTTTGGTTTTGAATGGCCTTGGAGAGTTTCCTCTCCAACCTACTCAAAGGCTAGTCTGAACGGAGTTGATGGAACCTACAAATAAAAATTCTAATAGATTTTAGATTAGCGTTTCTTTTATGGGATTTTTTCGTCCACGCGAGGGGTATGAAGGTGGCCCGATGATGTGTAAATATTTTAAAGTAAAAAATGAATGAAAAGTTGGAAACAAAGACTTTTACTAAATGCAAAATCAACAACTTTTCACAAAAGAAATGTTCTTTTCTTTTTCAATTTTCTAAGATTTCATGCTGAAAAACATAAAGGAATTTTGCTTTCAGACTACCTGAGCTACTTATGCTCTAAATGCTTTGCAGAAACTATGAACAAAAGACTTCTCCTAGCTATTGATCTTGAGAAACACAATCTTCAAACAAAGAGAAAATGAAAAGATTTTTTTTTGCTTTTTTTTTATTCACGTGATAATCAAGCAACAAAGGGAGAAAATAACGACAAGCCTAAAACTAAGAAAAACAAATTATGGCTTAGTATGAGATCCTGAATGGAAGCAAAGACACTACAATGGCAATCAAGAAAGCAAAGACTCTTAAACGTCACAAAATCCATAAGTAAGAATTTCTCTTTTTATCTTTTCTATCAACTCTCAACTAAGAAAAAAGCAGGCTAAAGGTGAGGCTAACCTCTGGCTGTTCAACCTAGAATCAAACACATGAGCAATACTTCTCACCAAAAGAGGAGATGACTACCTTGATTGAAAAGTAGTCATCAAAACCTTCATCCTTGAAGCGACGCAGCGATGCGAAACAGCATTAGAGATGAAAGCAGGCGGTATGCACACAGTCGTGCTTATGCAGTAAGCTGATGTATGTATAACTTCTAGAAAAAAATAAAAGCGAGCAGCAGGACCCGAGAAGAATCTAATTACATTGACAACCCGGGGTCCCTTGAAACGGATGCTTTCTAATAGAAAAGAAAAATATTTGCAAAGAATAAAAAAAATACAACAAAAAAGCTGAGACAAGGCGTGAACCAACAAGACTTAGGCGAGGATGTAGAAAACCCCAGCGAGAATGTATAATTAGAAGGGAAGAGGGAGGATACCTCTCAAGCTCTACGAAATCCTACGCTATTGAAACACGGCCTATTGCCTATCATTCACACGGTAGAGGTTAGAGACGCGAGGTACATCGTGTTGACCTTCTGTAGGCAGCGTGTACCTCTGTGTGTGTCCAGACAATTCTTTGTCAAGCAACGATCGAGGCGGTATAAAGAACCGGGAGCTCCACCTTTGTCGAGCCTTACAAAAGGGCAGGGCAAATAAATAGAAAACCTAATCTTTAACTACCCAAAAACTCAACTAATTCTGGAAACCCTAAAGAGTATCTACCCTAGTACGGTCATAGATAACTCATTCATTAGGGCCAGGGGAAAAGTATTATTTATTATTTTCAAAATGAATCAAACCAATCAAAGTGAGGCCAGACCGACCACTGGTCCTTGATCCTGATCACGGGCTCCTCCTCTTCTTTTCCTCCAACTGCATGGTCTCCTTAAGCTTGAGGAAAGTTTAAAGGGTTGGGACAATGGATTGGCAAATGGAAGTGAGTTTCTTTGCTATATTTTCCCCTCCTCCAAATGGTACCCCTACCCCTTCTTTTATAGGATGAAAAGAGCTAGGGTTTGAATGAACCCTACGGCCATGCATGGTGGGAGTTTAGGTCTTGACCCATAGCTTTTGTCAGGTTAGCTTTCCTTTTGTGATTTTGAAGAGGAATTTACATGCGGGTTGTAGTGGAGCCTCCTGGCGTGTAATTTTATATACGGGGAAGTTAGTGGGCCAGCTAATTGTGCACCAAAGAGGATTTTCAAATAGTTGTTCAGCAGAGTTTTTGGAAAGAAGGGATATGAGTTGGCGATGCGGAGTAAGCATGTGTGGTGCAATTTAGGGTTATAACAAGCATGTACTAATTGAGTAAAGGAGGATGCATGAGAGTAACCACAAGTTTAATACATAATTAGTCTAATTATTTATTAAAACAGGAAAAAATAGTGAGCTTATACCTCACACCTTAGTACTGGACCACTTCTTAGTACTGGACCACTGTAGAGAGTTTTTGTAGTACCGGATCAACACGGACCTTCTCCTTGAGTACCAGATGAACACAGGGTGAATTTGTTGCGATCTGCAGGAACAACGTGGGTCTTCTCCTTCATTATTGGATGAGCATAGAGGTGAACATTGTTTTGCGGTACGAGATAGAACAAATATGTTATTTAATTACCCGGATTACCACATAATTGTATTTCGATACTCAATGAGAATTTGGATAAGGTACCTAGTGGTGTATTATGTAGTCTATAACTTTGTAGGCTACATATTGTAGAAATTGTTTGCATCTCCTGCTGCTATGGAAGAGAACATGTGATTTTATACCATGTAGGTAAAACAAATAAAAACACTTGGTACAAAAACTCTAAATTTGCAGTAGAAGTGTGGAAAATGAGGCTAAAAGATTCAATGAAATTTGGGCTCCAAGATCACCATAACAAGAAGGTACTCTCTAGCTAGACAACCTCATGATGAGATTCATAATCCTCCTCTTTTTGGAACTAAGTTGATCACTACTCCTATTGCCACTTCCTTTTTATTATAAAAATAATCTTAACTACTACTATTATGTGGATTTTTCTCAAGCCCAAATTAGTTAATGCTAAGCTAGTTTTTAGGTTTTAGGATTGAAAAACTTAAAAACTCCATTTGTCAGTGGATTTTCTTGAGCGGGGCTAGTTCTTGCTCACGGTGTTTTCAATTTTAGAGATACGAAAAACTTAAAGAAAACTCCATCTATTGTCCCATGGATTTTCTCGAGCCCGAGCCAATTCCTTCTCATAGGGTATTTTTCAATTTTTAGGAGTTTGAAAAACTTAAAGGAAACCTCCATTTACTCCTTTTCCAAAAAGTGATCTTCAGGGGCTCGATAAAGGTAAACCTACATCACGGAAGATGTTCTCCATGTCATTTATCTACATGAGAACACAATCAACCTTTTTTGTTTGTTGGTAACACCAAAATTTCTAACTAATGATAGACTTATTTACATATATGTACAGATCCAAATTAATTCACACAACAAACTTACTATGGAGGATCAGTAGGATGAGAAATCCCATTTCTTACCAGTTGCATTTCAGAATTTTGAAGAACATGTTTTCTAAAATACTCTTTGTATAGAGGCTTATGATAAACCTTTAATCGATGTCCATTCACGACAAAGTAGGTTTGATTCTCATCAATAGTCTTTATCTTAACTTAACCATTTTTGTAAATTGTATCAACTTCATAGGGTCCCAACCACCTAGTAGATAATTTACCTTTAAAATTCTTGAACCTACTATGGAGTACAGTGGGGCCCAATCACCTGATTGAAAAGACTTCTTCTTGATGTGCTTATCATGACATTTAGTCATTTTTCTTGTATAAAGGTAGTCCTTTGAAGAGAATATTGTATGATCTCATCAAGCTCATTCAACTACAATAGCCTCTATTTTTTAGCTTCATCGAAATCCATCCCTAATTGCATGGTAGTGGTGAAGGTTTTCACTTGAAGTCTATGGGAAGAAGCACCTTCTTCCCGACCTGCTCATAAGGTGCCTGGTCAGTTTTTGTTTCTCCAAGATGTTCTATAGGCCCATAAGGCTTCAATAAACCTATCAACCCAGTCTTTTAGGATGTAGTTGAACAATCTTGGTAAGAATATCTTTTATCACCTTGTTAGTTGATTTCACCTACCCATTTCTTAGGGGTGATAAGGTGAATATTTTCTATGTTTAATTTTATATTACATTAATATATTTGAATTATAGATTGGAGGTGAGTTGGGTTCCTTGGTCAGTGATTATTTCTCGATCCACACCAAAGTGAATAAATATTTATTCAAAAAGAAAATCTATAACAAATTGTTCACTAGCAGAATATAAAAGCTTTAGCTTCCACTCATTTGGTCACATAATCTATGCATACCAAGATGTACTTCTTCCCTTCAAGACATATAGGGTTAATAGGTCCTACAAAATACAAATCCCATTTCTCAAAAGGTTCAATTACTACCTAATCTTGGAGGGCATCTCATCAACTACAATAGGTTTTCCCATCCTCTGAAAATCATCACAACTGGCCACATACCTCTTTGCATCCTTGGAAATGGTTGGCCAATAATAGTCAGATTGTGATATCTTGTATGTTGTTATTTTATCATAGAAATGGCCTCCATGGACCATCATGACATTATTTGAATATTTCATGCATCTCATCCTCCCATACACACCTTCTGATCACCAAATAAGGACCAATTCGGTATAAACAATCATCATGCCGCATGTAATTGGCACTTAAAATTTGGATAATTATCTTTTTTCGGAGGAAAGAACTAGCATTGCTTTCCTATTACAAGATAGTTGGCTACATATGCATACCAAAGAAGGAATGTAAGTAGAAATAGAAAATAGATTCTCATATGGAAAGTTTCATCTATTGGTGCATTATCACCTATATGAATGAGACTTGACAAGAAATCAACAATTAAATTATCTCTTTGAGGCCCATATACAATGGTGATATTGAATTCTTACGGTAATAACGACCATCTATTCCTCTAGTATTTGTAATATTTTTTTCATTAAATCATTAGGTGAGTGAATTACGTATGTACAAAAACGTCATACCCTGTTATGTAGTGTCTGAAATAAGAAATTTGATGGTGGAGTGGTTTGTATGTACAAAAAAAATCATACCATGTTATATAGTGCCAGAATTTATTAATGGCATGTATTCTTGATAAAAATTATTTTTCTGTGATAGTGTAATTTACTTCAGTATGTGAAATATTTTTGCTGACAAAGCATATAGCATATGGAATTTGGCCTTCCCTTTCTCCTAAAACAACCCCCAAATATGTATCTAAGGCATCCGTGCAGATATGAAAAGAAAGAGACCATTTTTCCCTCTTAAAGCAGGGCACTTGAAAGATTTGTTTTAAAAATTTCAAAGAAATATGGCATTGTTCCTTCAACAAAATTAGGCCTCTTTTTCTAATAGTTTGAACAGTGGGGCGACTAGGTTTGTAAAATTATGAATGAACCTCTTGTGAAGTGGTGGCGTATAAATCTCATCATGATGTCAATCTTGGCAGGGTATACTCTTATTCTTGTACTGGAGATGTGGTGACCTAAAAAGATTCCTTCGGTGAGCATCATTCTAGATTTTTTCATGGTGAGGAAAGTTTGGTTTCTTTACACCTAATCAATACTCTCTCCAAATTGTCCAATGCTTGTTGGAAATCATCTAGTAAACATTATTTTCGTCATCCCTATGACCTTTAATGATGTAAACATGTTTGTTGCCTTCAGAGGGGTCAACGAGTTCTGAGAAGAGAGGGAGAAGAACTTCACGAGAATAAGTTGCATTTCCCTTGTAAAACCCCTGTAAAGGAAGTTCCTGAGGTTGCTATATAGAGAGTGTGAGAATGCTGATTCTCATGAGTTACATAGCTAAGTGAGAGATGTTCATAGGTTTCTCTATAGGCGAGGTGCGAGAATGCCTGCGTTAGGAAAAATGAGCGTTTTCTGAATCTTCTAGAAGGGAGAAACTTCTATGGTGAGGTGGCATATGAATGGTTGGATCTTACACAAGCTTTCGCGATTTAGTGGGATCATCCTAACCTCCTCACCTTATCCTCTCAACCTATAAAAGGAGAGGAGTTATCATGGAGGAAGTTAGCTTTGGTTAGCTTTGAAGCTTTAGGATTAACTTGGATTGGATTGAGTTTTGGAGATTTTTAGCTTGGCTAGATGAGCCACTTTGTCAAGATAGATTATGACTATTATCAGATATAATATACCGGAATTCTTTGAGTGAAAGTGTGTGGGGAGCGAAGGGCAGTTGGAAGGGACCTTCGACACATCAAGGCAATGATTGTAATCTCTTTCCGCGTTCAATGATATAGTAATATGATTCTTTCCTATAATGGAGTATTTGTGTTTTGTGTATGATTCCTTGATCACATACATAGGTTTTATATTGAGTTTATGCTATTACTATGCTTTGGTTGGTTGTGTGTGTTCTTTTGTAGGTTCATCATTGTATGAGTGTTGGAGCGAGCTAGGATGGTTATGGTGAGAGGAAGTGACGTTTAAGCAGTATGTCCTCATCCCTCTTCAAGTTAGTAAATTCAATATCTAAAACTTAAGGAAAGTGTCGTATTACGGTGTGTTTTGTTCTGAATCTAGGTGGATCTAGGGAGATGGGATCAGTGTCATACCCTGGAATTAGTCGTCCCGACCATCCCCTACGTGGAGTCTGAATCACTTACATTGCTACGTCTACATCAAATATTGTTACTTGTTTTATGTCATTGATTTGGGATACATCAAGACCCTCTATGGCCAGGGTCTTTTCATTGACTTCAACTCATTATCCGGTATTAGACTTAGAAATAATTGGTACCTTGGAACTTGCATGCCTCAATGGCCGGTTTCCTAAACTTTGACAATGGGTTTACATCATTGACTGATCCGGGGAGATTCCACTGAGTGTTGACTTCATCTCATTAATTCAAACCCATTGGATTGTACTAGTGTACCTTGGGGAGTCATTGACATTAATGGTGAGTTTCCTACCACTTGTTAACGGTATACAGCGATGGCCCGTGTCAGTGGTTTCTACCATGTTAGAGCTTCAACACATGTATTCGCGACGTTTCTACCATGTTCGACTTCAACACATGTATTCACATGGTTAGATTCATACTATAGAGTGGTGGAGATGAAGACCCTGGATATTTTCTGATAGATCCAGGTTGCGTTGGAGTATATTCAGTGTACTGTTGCATAGATCCACACTGTATGTATGCTGGCTATGTTCAAATTTGAATCTTTAACACATAGATCCACAGTGTATTTTTGGTGGCTATGTTCAGATTTTAGTCATATTGGCATTTATCCACAGTGTATGTTTGGTGGCCATGACCTGTCTTACTTGACATGGATCTTCGCATGTCGTCATTTATGCTTTGATTCATTTGTATTCTGAGTATGGGAATGCCTACCTCAGTGATGATATATTATTGTACTGTATTTCCTTGTTTGTTGGCAGGTTTTCGACTGACTATTTCTTGTTCCCTACACACACTCGAAAAAGTATTTCAGCTATCACTCTGTTCTAACTTCATACATTGGGGGGCTCTCTGTTACACATTATTTTATTCATCCCTATGACCATTAATGATGTAAACCTATATTTTGCCTTCAGAGGGATCAATGGCCTGAGTTCCTGAAGAGAGAAGGGAGAAGAACTTTTCCTGAGAAAAGAAGTTGCATTTTCCCTTGTAAAAACCCTGTAAAAAAGGAAGTTCCCATGTTGCTATATAGGTAGGGTGAGATAATGCTTGATTCTTGTAGGTTGCACCATATATAGGGTGTGATATGTTCGTAGGTTTCTCTATAGGCAGGGTGCAAGAATTCCTACACGTGGGAAAAACAAGCGTTTTCTCGAATCTTCTAGAAGGAGAAATTTCTATGGTGAGGTGGCATCCGAATGGTTTGGATCTTACTCGCTTTCATGATTTAGTCGGATCATCCTAACGTCCTCACCTTATCCTCTTCAATTTATAAAAGGAGAGGAATTCTCATGGAGAAATTTAGCTTTGGTTAGCTTTGGAGCTTTTGGGATTAGCTTGGATTGGATTGAGTTTTGGAGATTTTTAGCTTGGCTAGATGAGCCACTTTGTCAAGATAGATTGTGACTATTATCAGATCTATGCTCTCAGAATTCTTGGAGTGAAAGTGTGTGGGGAACGAAGGACATTTGGAAGGCACCTTACGACATCAAGGAAATGGTTGTAATCCCTCTTTCACATTCAATATGATACAGTAATATGATTCTTTCCTATAATGCTTGTTGTGTTTTATTGTATGATTCCTTGATCACATACATAGGTTTATATTGAGTTTATTCTATTACTATCATTTTGGTTGGTTGTGTTCTTTTGCAGGTTCATCATTGTATGAGCGTTGGAACAGAGCTAGGATGGTGATGGCGAGAGGAAGCGACATTTAAACTGTATGTCACTCATCCCTCTTTAGTTAGTAAATTCAATATCTAAAACTTAAGGAAAGCGTCATGTTCTGGTGTGGTTTGTTCTAGATCTAGGTGGATCTAGGGAGATCAGTTAGTGTCCGCCCCTATCGATTAGTCCGTTAACATCATCCCCATATACTATGAAGTCATCCATATAGACTTCTACATAGTCATGGTTCAAATCATAGAAAATGGCCAAGACAACCCTTTGAAAGGTAGCAGGGGCATTACACAAACCAAAAGGAAGAAAACTATAAGCATAGGTACCCCATGGGAAAGTAAATGTGGTTTTGTCCTGATCTTCTGGTGAAAGTTGGATCTAATTGTAACCACTAAACCCATCCAAGAAAGAAAAATACCTCTTCCTAAACAAAGTTTCCAAGACCTATTCTATGAAAGGCAAAGGAAAGTAATCCCTCTAGGTAGCCTTGTTCAATTCTCTAAAGTTCACACAAATCCTCCATTTACCATTTTTATTAGGGACAATAACTAATGGGGATACCCACTTGCTATCTGATATAGGGTAGATAAAATTGGCATGCAAGAGTTTTTGGAGTTCTTCTTTCACTGTGTATTTTAAGGATGGATTAATTCTTCTTTGGGGTTGCCTAACAAGTCTAAATATGATGCATACAAGTGTTTGGGTGAATCCATTTCATGTCGGAGTAATCCCATCCAAAAGAACTAGATTTCCCTTGAATCATTTGAATCAATTTTTGTTGTTGATCTGTTTCTAAGCTATTATTGATATACAAGGATTTTCCAGGGCTAATTTCAACAACCTAAACATCTGATTCTTTCCCTTCATCTACTTGTGAAATGGTGGATACTTTAGAGGTGTAGGGGTGTTATATTTCCTAGAATTCAGAGATGAAGATATGTGTATATGAATGAAAAGATTGGGGGTATTAAATGCATTTTGTATTAGCCAAAAAAAGACTCAAAATTTGCTCTTTAGTTTTCTCTTGAACTCCTTTTACTTGTTTGAGTGTTAGCAAGGGATGAGTACAGTCCTCCTCCCCATAGGTATTCTCCAACAAGAAGGGAACTTCAGTGGTTGGTTGGGCAGGAGGAAAGAGGATAAGTTTTTTAC